>PVIU01000683.1:120923-142231 GCA_004026605.1 Ondatra zibethicus
TCTCTCTCTCTCTCTCTCTCTCTCTCTGTGTGTGTGTGTGTGTGTGTGTGTGTGTGTGTAAATATCAATTATCTTTCCACCTAAGCAAACCAGGCCATCCAACCTGTCTGTTCAGGTGTGTGGAAAGTATAGCAGAATTTTTTGTTGGACCCGTAGAGAAGCCCCACTGAATATAAATCTTTACAGAAGACTTAAAGAGTAAACCAGCTTTTAGGTTGTTAGTCTCTTGCCCCAAGTGGAAACTCTTTTGGGGAACAGCCCTTTGTTGACAGAGGTTTCTGTCCCACCCGGTCCTTCAGTCCTTCAGTCCCATAGAAACACACAGAGGTCTACATTAATTATAAACTGATTAGCCTATTAGCTCAGGCTTCTTATTAACCCTTATAACTTATATTAGACCATAATTCTTGTCTGTGTTAAGCCACGTGGCTTGGTACCTTTTTCGGCAAGGCAGTCACATCTTGCTTGCTCTGTGGCTGGGTGACGACTGCAGACTGACTTTTTTGCAGAATTCTCCTTTTCTCATTGCCCTGCCTCTACTTCCTGCCTGGCTACTGGCCAACCAGCGTTTTATTAGCCAAGTACAAGAAACAAATCTTGACAGGGTAAAGCCATTTTCCCACAGCAGCCCTTGAGATACCTGTGGGTCACACGATTGCCTAAAGGGGCCTTAGTTTCTAAGCACAGGCCTGCAGAAACAACTAGTTTCAAATGAGTTTGCACCACAAGGGTCTTCTAAAACTCACTTAAAATTGCATCAGGCAACTTTCCTGCTCTCCTTTTCCTGTAATTGGAATCTGTCTCCCCCTTCCTAAATAGAAGGATGCTGAAAAGACCTTTGAGAATAGAGCAAGCGATGAAACACCCGGGATTCTGACCTAGTTCTCGATGCTGTAGTAAAGAAAGCTCTTCCCCTTGAGAGGAGGCATACATCCTCTGGGCAGGTGGAGCTACTTCGTGACTACGTATGCACGAGCCTGTGCGCACATGTACAAATATGTGCCTGGGCGTGAGTGTGCAGTCTGTGCACGAGCTCAAAGGGGGCTATGTACATATGTTCTTAGATAAACTACTGATCTCTTGAAAATTCCTTCATTCCCCTCCACTTTTGGTTTTGTTGTTTGTTTTTGACACAAGGTCTCATTCTGTAGCCTAAACTAGCCTGAAACCCTCTATATAACCCATGCTGGCCTTGAATTTGAGGCAGTCTCTCCTGCCTCAGCCTCCTGAGCCTAGGATTATAGGCACAAGCCATCATACCAGTTTGAAGCCTCATTTTTGCTATCTGCTTATTTCATAAAAATAAAACAGTAATGGTGCCTTTCTTTTTCTTTAACTTGGGTTCTGCTGTTGTTTTAAGACTTGCTTATTGAAGGCCAGGTGGTTGTGCACACACCTTTAATTCCAGCACTCGGGAGGCAGAGGCAGGTGGATCTCTGTAAGTTCGAGGCCAGCCTGGTCTACAGAGTGAGTTTCAGGACAAGCTCCAAAGCTACATAGAAACCCTTTCTTGAAGAAGAAAAAAAAGATTTACTTATTTATTAATTTTGTTTATGTGTGTGTGCAGCATATATTTATGCCTGAGGAGGCCAGAAGAGGGTGTCCTATCAGCTCACATGGGTGCTGTAAACTGAACTCAGGTATTCGGTCCTCCCAACAGCAGCAGGAGTTCCTAACCACTGAGCCATCTCCCTGCCTTTCTTTGAGACAGGCCCGGGTATCCCAGGCTCCCTTTGAGGTCTCAGTGTTGTCTAGGAAGTTACTGAACTCCTGATTCTCCTGCCTCCATCCACCAAATGCTAGGACTACAGGCATCTATCACCATGCTGGATTTATGTGGTGCTGGTAATGGAACCAGAGCTTTGGGGATGCAAGGCAAGTTGGGGGTTTTAAAAACATTATTAGTGATATAATATATATGAAGTTCAGAGCATTGAAGACACATGGCAGACACTTATGAAGCATTAGCTATTTTTATGAACAGTGTCATTCCTCCTTACGTCATGCTTAGAGGAAGAGGGTCAGGTAGAAACAGCAGACTGTCTTCTCATCCCTGGTACACTGTGGAGAGTTTGCCCTGGGCTCTCTGTTGGGTTTCTAACCCCAAGATGAAGCTCAGAAGCCTAGGGCGCTTTTGTTTCCTTCATCTTTTCTGTCTTCCTGGGGCTCTGCTCTTCTGGTTTTCCTCTGCAGACTAGACTGTCCTAGATTCCCAGAGCACTGTGTTTGGAGTGTTTGTGTGTACACTTGTGTGTATTTCAGTGTATGTATGTGTGTCAGTGTATGCATGCATGTATGCATAGGTGTGTATTTTAGTATGTGTGCCTCTGTGCCTCTAAGTGTATGCATGTATATGTGTACATGTCTATGCTCATGTATGTGCTTTAGTGTGTATGCATGTGTGTATGTGTCTGAGTGTATACATATGTGTATGTGTGTGTGTAAGCATGTGTGCTGTGACATATAAGTGAATGAGTGTCTGTGCAGTGACACATTAGTGAGTGAGCCTGACATAAACACCCTAGGAAATCCTCTCTTCTTTTCCACCCTGTCCTCTTTGATATGTTAAATAGGCACCTGAGTTGTTTGTTCCAGGCTTGAGATGTAACAACTTGGCAAGCTATAGACTTTTCTTTGGTCGTTTATTTTGCTTGTTTTAAGTTTTTAGTTTGGAGAGGGTTAATTTTTGATGTTTTTAAACACTCTGTAGCTCAGGCTAGCCTGGAACTCACAGCTTTCTTTTCTAACTCAGCCCCCTTATGCTGGGATTACAGATGTGAGCCACTGCAGTATCCTCAGAGGCACCTAGGGAGGCTTCCCCACTCAGGGAGGGTAGAGAGGTAAAGGTAGAAAATGAGGTCCAATGACCTCTAGGCCAGTTTGGGGGAAATCCTTTGTCATTTAAAGGGGAAGCTTTCTCTATCCCAATGAACCTTCCGGCCTGAGAGGCATCCCTGAAGGAGGAAGACCTCTGCCACCATTGCTCCCACAGGCCCTCCCAGGGCCTGGCATGCCCCTCCGCCCCAAGCAGGAGAAAGCAAGCCTTAGGAAGGAGGAGACTCTACCTGGAACAGGTCGGGCGGGGTGGGTGACATCCTGCTCTACTACTCTAAACCCTGGGCAGGGCTTCCTAGGCAGAGGAAGCAGGCCCCATCAGCTGATCCTCGGGTGAGGCTTCCGAGAGAGCCCGAGTTTAAAGGCAAATCATTGTTCTGAAGTTCCGTTAATTTTTTGTAACCACCCAGCTGAGAACTCCTCCAAGAACAGAATGAGATGTTTTGAAAATTCTATGAGCCAAAGGCAATTAAAAGGAAGATCGATTCTGAGGCTCTCCACACAGAGGTCCGGGGTGAGGACGAGAAGGAAGGTAAGGGGACCCGGCCCCCAAGCCCAGTGTTTTCAGTGACAGAACGCTCTGATTTCACCATGAGCTGATCTGCGCGGGTTAGTCGACTTTATGCCCCAGAAAGACGCCTGTGGTGAAAGAGAGACAACTCTCATTTGTCAAGTCAAAGCCTTGCAGCAGGCTCTTTTCTCCTCAGAAGCACAGAGTTCAAACGCTTGATTGGACACTTCCCGGGCTCCATGGCTGCCGATGTCAAGGGGTTGATGAGAAGGAGAAAAACTGCGAAGGATTAGGGTCTGAAGCGGTAACTGCGCTGGACAAGATCTAAAGCCTTGGAGAAGGAATCCAGAGAGTCCCAGCAAACAAGAGCTGTCTCTACAGCACTCGAGGGCCCCTACATCCTCTCCACGCTTTCCATAAGCCTAATTATGGAAGGCATCACTGGGGGCCTTAATTCTCCACACTGTTTATGGTTCACCTTGTCCTCCGTTCACACCAGCTGTCCTATGCGTGTGACCTTGTGCAGGGGTGAGACTGCGACCATGGGAAGGTGATGCAGAAATTGGAGACTCATTGCAGAGAGGCAGCAACAGCAAAATCTGCAGCCTTGAGGCCTCTTCGGGAAGTTCCCATTCAGTGTGGGCTAAAGCTAATGAGCTTCCAGGGGGTGCTGGACTGACTGTGAGCACTCAGGGATGGGGCTGGTGAGTGGCAGGTTCTATCCTCAAAGCACTCGGGCTCACACACCCACAACCAGGGTGATTTCTATCTGTCCATAGCATCTTTATGTGGTCTTTCCCCAGCCCTGGAGCATGGGGCCAACCACAGTCTGTCCTTACTTTGGTCCAGAAGGCATCGGCTAAGGCATAGGACATGTTCCCATGTCTTGCCCTCATACTTTTAGCTTCATCCCTCTTCTCTCTTTTGAGTACTCCCAAGCTCCTGTTCCCCCAAACTGGCTCTCCTAAGTTAACACTTCTCATTGAAATAAAAACCAAGTATATATCTCAGGCCCGGTACCTGCCCACAGGTGCTTATAAGCTAACTGATAGGAGCCAGGGAGACAGCAAAGAATGTTAGACACACAGGTCTCTCCCTACTCATGCCCCCATAAATGAGGCTAAAGGTCAGAACTGTGAGTTCTGCTGATGCAAAACACAGGTTATGCTCTAGAAAGAACAAAAGACACTGTATTCTAAGCCAAATGAGTGAATGAGGCCTAAGAACACAGACTCAGCTTGCCCTGAATGACATGACTCACCATGGAAGCAGCGACATGAACTTCTGTGGTCGTGGAATAAGAGGCAGACACAAATCAGTGCATCTAACAACGCACTGGTGGGGGCAACGAGTAGGCAGGTTTCAGCAGCGATTGCTCTGCGGTAGATTTTAGGCCTTATCTATTGGGTGTTTAGCCTTGGGGATAGGGGAAACTAATGGGTTTTTAGTTACTACATCCCAAAGCTTTACCTCACAGTTGAAGACTATTAAGCTAGGCACAGAGGTAGGCTATTAAGCAGATTAAAGGTAGACCAAGATAATGTTGGCTCTTGGATTTGCAACATTCCCCTTAGTACCGTCAGTTCTAATCAGTCATCAGTCTGCAGACTTGCCAGCCTAAATGTCAGGAACTTCAGCCCCCAGCAGTGAGGATAGAAACACCATTGTAGGGCTGAGGTTAGACGGTGCCTTAGAAGATTTGGTCCTGGAGGGCTGAGTCCCAACAGGGCCCTAGTGTTCATGCATTCAAATGTGCATTTCTTTCTTTTTTTTTAAGATTTATTTATTCATTATGTATACAGAGTTCTGCCTGTATGTCTGCCTGTAGGCCAGAAGTGGGTACCAGATCTCACTATGGATGGTTGTGAGCCACCATGTGGTTGCTAGAAATTGAACTCAGGACTTCTGGAAGAGCAGTCAGTGCTCTTAACCGCTGAGCCACCTCTCCAGCCCCCAAACGTGCATTTCTAACTGGTGATCTACACGCTTGTCGTCTCATGACAGACTACACTGGCATCACCTTTCTTTCTTGCTGGCCAAGAACCCATTTTGCACGTTTGTTCTGTTTCTAGGTGGCCTCTTTCTTCTAGGCCTCGCCACTGCTGGAGGTTGATCTGGGGAGTTTTGATACATTTAATTTCTTTTCTATGGCTGGTTTAGAAGTAGATTCACATTGCCTTTTGACCAATGAGAGTTTGAGCATCTGAAAAAAAAGGAAAAAACATAAATAAAAAAAAATCCCCAACAAGGTGGACAGAAAAAAAAGAAAAAATAAAATAAAATTTAAAAAAAGAGAGAGAGTTTGAGCATCAGTTGGAGTGGGGATGGCTTTGAAGGAAAGCCTCTCTCAAAGGTGAAGGGAAGCCGGCTGTGGCGATGCAGGCCTGTAATTTCAACACTCAGGATGCTGGGGCAGGAGGACCACACGTTCAAGACCTACCTGGGCTTCCTAGGGGAACAACAACAGAATTAATTAAAAAGCAAAGAGGGAAATTCCTCCCCTTTCTGAATTCTGGGCATTTCATGACTCAAGGTGCTTCTCTGACCATCTCAGGAACAGAGAGGAAAGTCAAGGGAATTACAGAAGTTGACTTAAGTCACAGGGCCAGTGAGTTGACCACCTCTAATGTCTGGGTTGCTTGGTTGATTGTTTATTTGTTTGTTTGGGGGCTTTGTTTTGTTTTGAGACAAGGTCTTACTATGTATCCCTGGCTGACCTAGAATTCACTGTGTAGACCATGTTGACGTCACACCCACAGAGACCTATTTGCCTCCTCTCCCTGAGAGCTAGGATTAAAGACATGTGTCACCACCATGCCTGGCTCTGTCTTCTATTTTTACAATCTCCACTTCCTAATCTCTTACCCACACCTTCAACCACCCTGAATGGCATCCCCACTGAGGGTGACAGCGGAGATATCACTTTGTTGTTCCCACGGTTGATCTCCACTCCTGTATGTCTGTACCATTTCCCTCTTCTCATGTCTGTACTAACAATGATCCAGATGAAGTCACCCCATATTTGTCCTCAGAATGCCCTAAGTTGCTGCACCCCAAGACGTCCTTCACTGCTGCCAGGTTATCATCATTGGTCCATGTTGCAATCTGACTCCATGTGTTCAAACACAAAGCTGTGTTGACTATGGGGTGCTGTGCTCCAATCCTGTGACTACCTGATCCCAGCCCAGATCCCTCTCCCAGCAGATCACCCTGGGAGTCCCCAGCTTCTCCCAAGCTTGGCTGTCATGTATGTCGGCAGAGCCCAGCCAGTGCCTGCAGATGGGAAGGTCAGTGGCCGGGAACTAGAACTTGGGCTAAGAGACTTATTCATCTGACTCCAAACTGGGACAGAAGATGCAGCAAGAGCAATAAGAAACCAGTCGCAGCCATTGACTTATTTGTGCTTGAAACACCTTTCTAAAACTGTCCCTGATGCAGTATTTATGAGTATACTTAGCCACAGGATGACAGCTCTCTGTGTCTTTAATGACAAGGAAATGAAAACTTACAGTTGCTGGGAGGGAGACAGTGTTTTTTTTGTTTTTTGTTTTTTTCCTGGAGTTTTGATCTGCTCTTTCAAACATGGAATAAAGAAAATGCAAAGGTATTTCTAGAGATTGTAGAAATAGTATCAAATACTGTTTCTCTTTTCAGAGAAGTTATGAATGAGAATTGGCGCAATGACACATGAAGAGTGTTGGGCTAGCCTAAGGCCCTGCCCTGGGTTCACTCTCCAGCACTGGGGGTTTCTGAACCATTAAAGGCAGTGGAAGAGGAAAGTAATTCTTTAAAAGCACTTCATGGGTGCCGGATGTGGTGGCAATCCCAGCACGTGAGTGATTAATCATAGGATTAGGAATTCAAGATCACCCTCCATGTGTGTGAGTTAAAGGCCAATATGAGTTACATGAGACCCTATCTCAAAAACCAAACAAAGAGCTGAAGAGATGGCTCAGTAGTTAAGAGTATTTGCTGTTCTTGCAGAAGACAAGAGTTCAAGACCGGGCAGTGGTGGCACAAGCCTTTAATCCCAGCACTTGGGAGGTAGGCGGATCTCTGTGAGTTCGTGACCAGTCTGGTCTATAAGAGCTAGTTCCAAAGCTACAGAGAAACCCTGTCTCAAACAAAACAAAACAACAACAACAAAAAACCACAAACAAACAAAAAAGAAGAAGAAAAAGACAAGAGTTCAAATCTTAGTACCCCTGTCAGGTAGCTCAAAACCATCTGAAACTCCACCTCCAGGGGATCCACTGCCCTATTCTGGCCTCTTTGAACACCCCACCTCTGCCATACACACACTCATAAATAAATAAAATAATTTTAATACAAAATAGAAAAAAAGTAGTTTATGGAGATGGGCCTGTTGGCACATGCTATTACTTGGAGGCTGAGGCAGGAGGCTTGCTTCAACCTCAGCTGAGATCAGTTTAATCTACATAGTGAATTTTAGACCAACATGAGTTATAATGAGGCCCTATCTCAAAAAGCTAATGCAAAGGTCACTTTATATAGAAATACATGTTCGCGTGTGCATGCATGTATAATAGAATTCACGACTTAGGTCAAATTATTCAGATATATTCCTCATATAAAAGGAGATTGGGCCCTTGTGACTAATAATAGCAGCGTGTGCATCTGGAGTGTCTTTTCACATTCCACATCTGAGCTATTTGAGCTTTTGTGCAATAGTAATAAATCATGGCTCTTGGTGGGATAGAGAGTCTTTTCTGGAACTTGACATGCAAGCAGATGTTGGAAGTCCCTGAGAGCATGCTGGAGCCAAGGGCTTGCAGACAAACATCCCAAGCGCTCCTCCTGCCCAGTGGTGTGATGATATGTTTACACAGTGGCAGGGTGACAGTCGCCATTTTGAAAATGGAAGCGGCATGCTCAGATGGATGCGCATCACTCCACAAAAGCTGTCAATTGTCTTGCATCTTTGAGTCCTCATCATGACGGGGTCCCCTTCTGTCCACTGTTCAAATCAAGTTGGCCTGTAGCCCTATCCTGTGTAGACTTGGCTAAGTACCTTCTGACATTGTTAACACATGGTCTTCCTAAGAGTCCACATACTTGGGGGTTCCTGTGTATACACAGGTACTCTTCTCTCTATCCTGACTCCTAAGACCTCACGCATTTTTCACGAGACAGCACCACATAAGAGAGCAGTGAAGAACAGGTCACCGCTGCAGTTTTGAGCACGGGAGGCAAACGCATCGTGACACCTCACAAGAACTTAACATTGGTCTGTGGACATCGGTTTCCTCAAAAGTATCCTTCTTAGTATCCCCGCTTTTTCCAACTTCTTTCAAGCTCATCCCCTCTTCTAGCCATACTTCTTTTCCCCTGTGATATGGGAGCCACATTTTCTTTACGTGTGTTTGTGTGTGTGTGTGTGTGTGTGTGTGTGTGCGCACGTGCGCACACACACACCTGCACCTTGTATGTGAACCAATGAGTTCAATTGGTGTTACAGGAATAAAATAAAAGATTAGTTACTGCATCATAGGCATTTACCAGTGGCCACACCACTGAAGAAAATGTCTCTCCCTCCTCCTGCAACCATCAACTGCCAGTGGATCCTCAGGATGGAGTGGAGCCTCGTAAGATTCTACCTCTTCCGTGGGATGTTGACCCACCCAGTCATTACAGGTCTTATCATTACAGCTGCTGTGAGTGCCGTGATCATCTCATGCGTGGGAGTCAGCATTCCCCAGCATCCCAGGGCCCTTCCTCCAACTCGTCCATTTTTTCCTCCTCCTCTTCCGTGCTATTCCCTGAGCCTTTGAAGGAGTGATATAGATGTTGATTTAGGTGAGAGCATTCAGCAATTACTTACTCGCGGTATTTTGACCAGTTTTCCTTGACCCACTGCAAAAAAGAAACTTTTCTGACCAAAGCTGATTTACAGCCATAGATACAAATATGAAGAAGGCAACTTGACTGACACAACATTTATCAAAAAACAGTGATCACTCAGTGGTTGCAGTCAGGCGGTGGTGGCACCCTCCTTTCATCCCAGCACTTGGGAGTCAGAAGCAGGCGGATCTCTGTGAGTTCGAGGCCAGCCTGGTCTATAAAGCTAGTGGCTCACAACCATCTGTAATTTCATTTCCAGTGGAGTCAATGCCCTCTTCTGACCTCTGTGGACATCAGGATGTCTATCCTCTTATCACTACTGACATTTCAAAAGCTAAAATGCCACAACCATTTTCTCTCACTCTTTTAATGGGGAAGGGCATAGACACTCTGTGTCCCTGACTGGCTGGGAACTCACTTTGTAGAGCTTGCTGTGTTTACCTTTGAAGTAGACTTTGAGGTTGGGACATTCCTCCCACGACTGCCTCTGTAGTACTAGGATTATGGGCATGCCTTGCCATCTCCACCTTGCCATGAAACTGTCCCTTACCAAATATCTACGTTTGCAGATTGTCTGACAATGTAGGAAATGAACAAGGCTGGTCATGGTGGCACACACCTGTAACCCCAGCACCGACAGGTGGATAGCTGAGAGTTGGAGGCCAGCTGAGCTACATCAAGAATTCCAGGCTAGTCTGGATGACATAGCAAGACTCTGTCTCAAAACAATGAAACTAAAATAAATAATAAATAAATATGACAGTAAAGGACTAGTTATTTCTGGTATGTGTGTGGAACTGAAAAGGGGAACTAATCTAGAGTCATTTTGTTGTTGCTTTGTGGGTTGTTTTTTAAATATTTGGAGATAGGAACTTAGTAAGCAATCTAGACTGATTTTAACCTTGCTATTATTCCAGGCTGTCAAGAGACTCATAAGCCCCCTGCTTCAGCATCGTAAGTGCTGGGATTGCAGGTATGGCCTACTATGCCCAGCACTGGAGTCACTTCTGTTGGGTACTGAACTAGATGTGTATATTTCTGTGCTTGGAGGCTTACTCTGTGTCCCAAGTGAGGCCTCATTATGAGGCTTGTATGCCTGTGGAAATCATTCTAGTCTCTTCCAGATTCTGGGATTGCAATACAGTTGAAGGCAGGCTTGGTGGTACAGGTTTGTAATACCAGTCCTGCGGCTGGGGGGTGGGAACAAGAGGCTCAAGCAGCCTCTGCTACAGAGCAAGCTCCAGGAGAGCCTGAGCTACCCAAGACCATGTCTCAAACAGTAACAAAAAGATACAGGGCTTGTACAGGACCCCGAAGTTGGAAATTCAGTATAAACAAAGGATGTGCCAACTGACTGTATCTTGGCAAGAAAGCTTTGCCAGCAACCAGCGACCACCAGACAGATTTGGAGCCACAAGTTCATTACCATTCGGTTCTCTTACAAGTCACGTGGGTTTGAATCCGCAGAATGGCAGCTGTTGCAGCTTCCCATCAGTTGGGACAAATCCACTTGGCTTAAACACGCTTTCTTTCTTTTTTTTTTTTTCAGCATCTGGGTGGTCCGGTGTGCTGCTACAGGAGGATGAGGCAACTGCAGATCCCGTAGGAACCGTAGGAACCGACGCAGACATGGCCATTGAGGTAAGACTTTTCTCAGGTGACTTCTCCAAGGTCATCTGTCTGTCAGCGTGAGGCAGTCACAGGCTCCCTCTGCCCTGCTGGTCTTTTTTCGACTGAAGCAAACAGACACACAGGGCTTCCTGAAATCCTGGAGCAGATCAGGAAAGCTTTTAAAAATCTTATTACATTTTTATGTATTGCGTGTGAATGTGAGTGTGCAAGAGTGGGCTTGGAATACATCAGAACGCAGGTGTGGATGGAGGTCAGAGGGCAGCTTGTGGGAGTCCGTTTTCTCCTTCCGCCCTTTGTGTTCTGAGGCTTGCATTAAAACGTGAGGTTTGACTGCGAGCACTTTTACCTGACGAGCCAGCTCACCGGCCCTAGGAAAGTTTTTGAAAGCCAGAATCCGTGTCTTGATTTTCAATGGGGATGCTGTAGGGTATTCATAAATATCTAAGAAAGGGCTGAGCTCAAACGGTAGCCTGCATGGGGTCGGAGCAGCAGACTGGAATATTCTGAGCTTTGAGAAGTCCAGCCCCGCTGCGCATTGCGGAGAAAGGTCATGGAGGCCCCGGGCAGCTTTGGTGCAGACTCAAGGTTTCCAGTGATGTCAGCTGGAAGGCGGCACATGGCCCACTCAGGCGGGAATGGTGATGGCCAGAGGTTTATAGGGTGAGTCATCTGGAAGTTAATGAGATAAGCGTCGTTCAAATGAAATGCGTGAAATGTATAATCATCGCGTGGATTAAGGACTCTAATGAACATTATCGGCGGCTCCACCGCACTGGGTTGGATACAAAGGAAGCGGCCTCCTCTCTTCTGCTTTGTTTTCGCTAACAACGCCTGGAAGCAGGGACTTCCTCCTCCTGTCTTTCCTTGGATGACTTGAATTTTTAGTGTGTGCCATTTCTGAATGTTTTCTTCTGGAAACATGAAACCAAAAAAGTCTTTCTTTTGTTTTGTGGTGTTTTGTGAGACAGGGAAAAGTGGTAGGAGGGGCCGGGGAGGAATTGGAAGGAAGGAATGGGGGAGGGGAGATTAGATCAACACACATTATGTACATTGGATGAAGAGCTTATTTCTAGTTTGTTATGTATTTATTTATTTGTCGTACTGGGGGTTGAAATCAAGGTCTTGCTTTTGCCAGGCAAGCACTCTTATCAACTCAGCCCCAGTTCCAACTCTTATATTTCAAACACTCACTAAACCCATCAGTGTGAGAAAGGAGCATCATAGGAACTTGTCTGATAGTTTAAATACATCTGTGTAGACAGGAACATCACATGAACCTGTCTAATAGTTTAAATACATCTGTGTAGACAGGAGCATCATATGCATAATACGATGTTTAAATAGTGTAAACTGTTTGATAGTTTAAAATTGCTCAGTGTAGTGGTTTGAATTGTGTATAACACTGCATCTTGCTGGGTAGTGATGGTACATACCATTAATGCCAGCACTTGGGAAGCAGAGGCAGGTGGGTCTCTGAGTTCAAGGCCAGCCTGGTCTACAAAGCGAGTTCCAGGACAGACAGGGATACACAGAGAAACCCTGTCTCAAAAAATAAATAAATAAACAAAAAAGCAAAGCAAAACAAAATACTGCATGGCTAGGTGACTATTTGAGAAGAAAAGGGAGACAAGAGGGTACATTCTTATGTACCCACACTCAGATCCAAACAATACACATGATTACAAATATTATTTTAAAAATTATTCAGGTGTGGAGGTACACATCTTTAATCCCAGCACTCTGGAGACAGAGACAGAAAGATCTCAGTGAGTTACAGGCCAACGTAGAGAGAGAGAGAGGAAAAAAAATCATACCTGGTGATCCTTCCTGTAGCCCCAGCACTTGGGATGCTGAGGCCAAAAGTTGAAGGGTTCAAGGCCAGGCTGGCTATGCAAGAACTTGTTCCAGGACCCAAAACTAAACAAAAGCATCCCAACTGTGGAAGAGGAACTAGAAATGGACCCATGAGGGGACAAAAAAGAAAGAAAAAATCCTTGAGGGAGGGGTGGGTACTAAAACACGTGTGACATGGAGGGGGAGGAATAGTGGGGTGGTACTAAAACACGTGTGACATGGAGGGGGGAGGAATAGTGGGGTGGAAGGGGTCTGTACACTGGGATGAAAGTTGAGGAGATGAGAGGAGGTGGGGAGATAAACCAGAACTAAATATAAAACTCCTTAAAGAAACCTGGTACTTTGTTAGATAATTAAAATAAAATATAGACCATCACCCCCACACCTTAAGAAACATCTGTCCTAAAGAGAGAAATAGGCATGCGTGGAGGCCATATGAAGAGACGGAGGCCAAAAGAGTTCTGCAGCCTCAAGCTAAAACCAAATGGCGGGGGGTAGGGGGTGCTGGAGAGATGGCTCAGAGGTTAAGAGCACTGGCTGCTCTTCCAGAGGTCCTGAGTTCAATTCCCAGCAACCACATGGTGGCTCACAGGCATCTATGATGAGATCAGGTACCCTCTTCTGGTGTGCAGGCAAACATGGAGGCAGAATGTTGTATACATAATAAATAAATCTTTTTTTTTTAAAAAAAAAAAAAACCAAATGGGGAGCTTAGGGGTAGCCATCTGTAAGGGCTTCGGTCCAATCCCTAGAATGCCAAAACCCCAAACCAATGAAGCTCCAAAAGCTAGAAAGAGCTTCCCTCAGAGCCCAGTGAGAAGCAGAACAACAGCCATGGTGATTTCAGACGGTGGGATTGATTCCAGAGATGTGAGAAAATGAATTGCTGCGGTTTTAAAGTACTCTGTCCGTGGCGATTTGTTATAGCCACCCTGGGAGACTAAAACACGAAGGTTCTACCATGCTGTCAGGCACGGTGGTGGGAGTCAGGCAGATCTCTGTGAGCTCTAGGCTAGCCTAATACACATAGTGAGTTCCAGGCCAGCCAGAGCTACACAGTGAGACCCGGTGTCTCTGCTAAGAGCAGTACTCAGGGCTTGCTGACTCCCCACGCCACCGAGGCAGGAAACCAGGACTGTGCGGATTCGTCACACCACATCAGCTCGCTTTCCCATGTTCACCCTTGAGGAGTTGCTTTCACCTGTTCTTGTTTGGGAGCAATGTTGGCTTTATTTGAGCTGTGTCATCTCCATCACCACAAGAAAAGGGCAGTCAGACTTCAGAGAGCTTTGAGTTGTCTTTTTCTGTGCTGATACTTACTCAGACACTGAATGAATGAGTAAATGAATGAATGAATGAATGAATGAATGAATAAGCGAATGGTATGGGTTGTTGTTTGCTAAAGCTTGCCTGGCTGTGGGAATCCCCTTTGCAGCAGAAACAGGAACTTTCCAGGCCGCTGCTTTTAACATTCAGATTTCAGAAGATCTGAATTTAAAAATGAGTGGGTTTTTTTTCTTTTTTTTTCTGATCAAGTACTGGGGATTGAACCCAAGGGCTTTATACATGCTAAACAAGTATTTTACCACTGAGATATAATCTCAGTTCCTTAAGAAAATAGAGAGAGAAAGAAAGACAGGATTGAACTTGCCACTTTGTTGAGCCAACCTTGGGCCATTGGACCCAACTAATCAAGAGAGAGTTTAGGGACTTGCCTGTCCCACCATTATTCCTTGGTTATTTCCTTTTGTTTTTGTAATCCTGAGCATTGAGCCCAAGACTTTGAACCTGTTAGAACATTCCAGACAAATTAATCTACCACTGAGCTATATCCTCTTGAAACAAGGTCACACTGTTGTTGTCCAGGCTGTAGCTCAAGCAGGCCTTGAACTTGCCATCCTCCTGTCTCTGCCTCCTAAGCAACTATTACAGGCCTACAATGCCAGACATAGTTGAAAAGCTCCCTATGCATAGTGAATGAGGCTCAAACTTCTTCGCTCTGACCCCAGGTAGCTTCCACTACTCCCTGGGTCCGTCCCTGGTCCCTGCCCTCTTTGTCCAGTTTTTAGCCAGAGGCTCCTTTCGATCCCATGAGTCCCTCTGTCTGAAGCCCCCAGCTGGAACAGACCAAACTCAAGGGCAGGTGGCTAGTTTTTTAAAGCCCTGTGGCTCTGTTTTCTTTGGCATTGCATGTACTAAAATTGGAATGAGGCGAAGATTAGCATGTCCCCTGCCAAAGGATGACACACAAATTGGTGAAGTGTTCCTACTTAAAAACAAAAAAACAAACCAATTTGGCTTTTTCTCACAGTTTCCTGGCTAGCTCCTCCTCTCCGCCCCCAGCCTGCCCCCTCCTACCCTGGTTCATTCTTCAAGTCTAGTGCTCAGATGTTCCCTCCTCCAGTGGCATTTTCTGTCCAGTATTCTGACTGGATGTTTGTCATAACTAGAGGTAATAAAATTTAATTTAGGAAAAAAAAGGAGGGGGAGTGGAGACCTTGTCTAGCATGTGACGGTCCTAGGTTCAGTCCCTTTGTAGTGGTGCGGGAGGCAGGAGGATTGCTGACAGTTTAAGAACAGCTTGGCTACACGGCAGTTTGAGGCAAGTCTAGGCTACTTAACAGGTCTCTATCTCAAAAACATAAGAAGATGAAAAATACAAGAACAAGAAAGAAAAGAAAAGAAACCCTCACCAGATGTGGTGATTCCTGCCTTCAGTTCCCGTGTTTGCACTCAGGAGGGAGAAGCAGGTGGATCGAGTTCCAGGACAGGCTGCTTGCACACAGTGAGTTCCAGGCCAACCAGGGCTCCAAAGCACGATTCTCTTGTAGCACACAGTTTCTTTGCCTTTGTTTTTCACAGTTTAGAGACTCTGGAATTTCAGTTCCTTAAAAAACAAAGCAAAGCAAAACAAACAAACAAAAAAACAAACAGAAAAACTAATTTTCTCCCTTCCTTTGTCCCTTCTCCCTCCTTCCTTCCTTCCCTCCTTCCTTCCTTTCCCTTTCTTCCTTCCTTCCTCCCCTCCTTCCCTCTTTCCTTCCTTCTTTCCTTCCTTTCTTCCTTTTCTCTTTCCTTAAAATAAACCGGGCAGTGTTGGCACACACCTTTAATCCCAGCACGTGGGAAACAGAGACAGGTGGATTTCTGTGAGTCTGAGATTAACCTGGTCTGCAGAGTGAATAGCAGGACAGGCAGGGATTCATGGAGAAACCCTGTCTTGAAACACACACACACACACACACACACACACAATAAGAGGTCTTATGTAGCCCAGGCTGACCTCAAACTTTCTATGTAGCTAAGGGCAACTTTGCATTCTAATTTGCCTATTTCGGCCTCCACCTCTGCCACCACACCCAGGTAGTTAGTTCCCTTTAGCTTTTTTAAAAAATACAAGTTTTTGAGGCATATACTTTTTATACCATGTGTTTGATTCAATACTTTTTAGCAAATGCATCATTACAAGCCTAAGGCACTTTACCGACTACGTTATTTCCCTGTCGCCTCATTACTTATAATGAAAAGAAAATATTCCTGCTGAACTCCTCAATGCTGGGATGTAATTTGTTATTACATGCCCACTTGGGTCAGGTGAGAGGGAACAGCACTTGAATCTGTCCTTTAAAAACTCTGCCCGGGGAAGAAGTTCCTTATGAATGGAGAGAACAAGACAGTGCAGGTTTGGGAAGACCCACTCCAAAGCTGCTTCCGGCACCCTCCTTTCTGTTGTTAGTAGCTTATATCATGCCTTCAAAGCCACTCCTATTCTCTTAGAAACCTGATCATAAAATACTCCATTTTTATATCCATAATGACACATCTCCAGTCCTGGATAACAATACATGGCTTCTTCAATGTCAACATGGTGGGTTCTACTATGCCCTCTTGTTCTGTGCGTAATAAGACTAAAAACTAGCCTGGTGTGGTGGTGTACACTTTTAATCCCAGCACTCAGGAGGCAGCATCAGGCAGATCTCTGTGAGTTTGAGACCAACCTGGGCTACATAATGAAAACCTATCTTTAAGGGAAGCAGGGGAAGAGCTGGACGGTGGTGGCACACACCTTTAATCCCAGCACTCAGAAGGCAGAGGCAAGCAGATTTCTGTGAATTCAAGGCCAGCCTGGTCTACAGAGCTAGTTCCAGGACAGCTAAGGCTGTTACACAAAGAAACCCTGTCTTGATACTTAGCAGTAAAAAATAATGATATCTTGAAATTTGCAAGCAAATGGATGGATCTAGAAAAAATATTGAGTGAGGTAACCCAGACCCAGAAAGACATAGTATGTACTCACTCATAAATGGCTTTTAGACATAAAGCCAAGAAAACCTAGCCTACAATCCACAACCCCAGAGAATCTAGACATCAAGAGGACCCTAAGAGAGACATATATAGATCTAAAGAGGAAGAAGAAAAAGACAAGATCTCCTGAATAAATTGGGAGAGTGGGGGTCATGGGAGAAGGGGAGAGGGGAGGAAGGAAGGGAGCAGAGAAAAATGTATAGTGCAATAAAAACAATTTAAAAAAGAAAAACTAAACCAAAAAAGACTAAAAGCTAAGCGTCTCTGCAGAGGAGTGCAAGCTTGCCGGCTTCTCTTAGGAAGAGCCTTGCTTTCTCATTGTCTGGGCAGTGTCTCTCCCTTGTGTAAGTCGTAAACAAGACTGGCACCCTTAGGAGGCTGTGGGTAGGATGACTAAGAAGGGCGCATTTCCAAGTCCAGGAAGGCTCTAGGGGGACCGCCACATATGAAAAGGATGCTTCTGTTCGTGTGGAACGTGTCGCCGTGAGCCACGCTGTCCCCTGAGACTGGGCTGATGTTCTCTGTTACAAAAGCAGGGAAAGCGTTCGGACTCTTCTGTGGTGAATAGAGGTCACAGGTTATAGCTTTCTTTGGCTTTGGGTATAAAAAGCCACTCTGAGAGCCTTTTGTTGCCCATTGCGGAGAGTCATTGCCCTTTGTTCTCAAGGATGACGTTGAGGGGCATTGTTTTGTGTTGGGGATCCAGGGTGAAAAGACACATCTGGCACAGACATCTGTCTATGCTGTGCACTCACAAAGAGGTTGCTCTAAATTTGTCCCCTGGCTAAAGGACATTTTCACCATGCCTTCCTTTTTTTAGGTCTCTGAGTAAGTCTATTTAAGGCTGTGGATTGGCCGTGGGGGTCGGTTGTGGTGGGGAGGAGGCAGCCTGGGCTCACATGCACATTTTCACCATACTTCCTCTGTAAGAGGAACAGTCTTGAGTTTTCTCAGAATACATATTTTGGGGTGCAGTGGGGCACGCCTTTAATCCCGACTCTTTGAAGACAGTGGTAGAAGGGTCTCTGTGAGTTCAAGGGCAGCCTGGTCTACATAGCAAGTTCCAGGCCATCCAGGGCTGCATGTCAAGATCCTGTCTCAAGAAAACAAAAACCCAAGTCAGAACATATTTTTATCTGGGTGTGATAGCTTCCACCTGTAATCCCAGCACTTAGGAGGCTGAGACAGGAGAATTGCTGTGAGTTCAAGTCTATCATAAGGTATGTAAAAAACTGTCTTCCTTTTTTTTTTTTAACGTAACACACATATTTGTGGCTGGATGTGATGGCATATGCCTATAATCCCAGAATGTTGAATGTGAAGCCAGGCTAGGCCACACAAGAAAAACCCATCTCAAAAAGTCAGCCCACACTCCACCTCTGAAAGGCTCAAGGAACATAACAGAAGAGGGAGGGGCAGAAAGAATCTAAGAGCCAGGGTGTGGGAAGAACACGTGAAGTACTGTAGCTGTGGTAACCCACACAAGACCTGCACAAAATCAAACCAGTTAGAAGTTCAGTACCGGGGCTGGAGTGACAGTTCCTTCAGCATGTAAGAGCACTGGCTACTCCTGGGCAGTGGTGGCACATGCCTTTAATCCCAGCACTCAGGAGGCAGAGGCAGGCAGATCTAGGTGAGTTCGAGGCTAGCTCTGGTCTACAGAGCGGCTTTACAAGCTGAGCTTTTGACAACTGATGGCCGTTGGTGAGGAGATATTCATTTTCCTTAAAGGATGTGGTCTCTGGTAGGCTGCCCAGACTCCAGGGTACAGCCTCACATCCATGTGAAACAAGTAGCAATAATTTGAGTCAGGAAATTATTTAAAAGAAAAAAAAGTTATGAAGTTGGTGTCGGGGGTTGGGAGAAGCCAAAGGAGAAAAGAGGGGCATAGATATGTTCAAGATACATTTATGAAAATTTCAAAGAATAAATTAAAATATTATATTTAGAATCGTACAAAAAAACAAAACAAAAGAAACAAAAACAGCCAGGAATGGAAATGCCTGTGATCCTAACACTTGGAAAGTGGAGGCAGGAGGATACAGAATTCAAGGCTAAGATGCTAGAGAGATGGCTTGGTGGTTAAAAGCACAGGCTGCTCTTCCAGAAGACCTAGGTTTGGTTCCCAATGCCCATCTGGCAGCTCACAGCTACCGGTAATCCCAGTCCCAGGGGATTCAGCTGCCTGTGTGGGAACTGAGTGCTGTGGCTCACATACATGCAAGCACTCGTTCACGTATAGTGAAAATAGATAAATCTTTACTTTTAAAATTTGAACTGGAGATAATAATTCTTAAGCAATGCTTTCTTGGCTGTAAGTATGTCCCAAATACTGCATAGAGCATGCTTCATACTTCCCCTAAGAAACCGCTTGTTGTTGGTTTAAAGTTCAGTTTCACTGGATAGTCTGTGTTTTCATTTGCTCAGTCTAGAAGCCGCAGGCAGGAGGGTGCAGAAAACATGACCACTGTGCTTTGATATTTAGTTATTTGTGGGATTTCTCTTTGGATTTCTCTGTGTATCTTTGACTGTCCTGAAACTCACTCTGTAGACCAGGCTGGCCTCAAACTCACAGATATCTGCCTGTCTCTGTCTCCCAAGTGTTGGGATAAAAAGTGTGTGCCACCATGGCTGGCTGTTGGAATTTTTTTTTTTAATTTCAAGATTGGATAACTGTGTCAATAAAAACTACAATTTAGCTCAAACATCTGTTTCTTGATATTTTATGGGTTTTGGGAGACAAGGTCTTGCTTATGTAGCCCAGGCTAACCTCAAACTGGTGGCAGTGCTCCTGTCTCAGTCTCTCAAGTGCTGAGACCACAGCCGTGAGCCACCATGCCTGGCTTCAGTTTGATGAAGCGGCCTTGTTTTGAATTCTAGAAACAGTCAGTGGTTCTGTAAGATAGAAGAAGTGCCACTTCGGCTGAACAGATGGTTTTATAGTCTGAAAGGAGATAAAAAGGACAAAAACAAATGGTAAAAGCAGATTGGTTGTCTCGGGGCTGCTTCCTTTGTAGAGGAGGGGCCGGGGAACCAGAACAATAGAAGTGATGGTTAACTGCAGATCAACTTCAGGTTCCTTTGTAGGGACCAAAGGAGGAAAGGGCATAAGCATTGAAGCAGAAGCCCTTTGTAATGCTCTGCTTGGAGATCTTGGCTGTCTCTCATTGGCCTGTTAAAGGCTTGGATGACAGCTCACTTTCTTTGAGTTTGATGACAAGTAACTTCCATGTGGATGATTCCACTTTGATTTTATTCTGGTGTCCTAGTTAGGGCTTCCTGGGCTCTGACAAAACACCGTGACCAAAAGCAAGTTGGTGAGGAAAGGGTTTATTTGGCTTTTGCTTCCATGTCATAGTCCCTAACTGAAGGAAATCAGGACAGGAACTCAAATGGGAGGAGCCTGGAGGTAGGAGCTGATACAGACCCATGGAGGAGTGCTGCTTACTGGCTTGCTTCCCCTGGCTTGTTCAGCCCGCTTTCTCTCTCTCTCTCTCTCTCTCTCTCTCTCTCTCTCTCTCTCTCTCTCTCTCTCTCAATTTATTTATTTTTATTTTATGTGCATTGGTGGTTTTGCCTGCGTATATGTCTATGAGGATGCCCGATCCCCTGGAACTGGAGTTACAGTTGTGAGCTGCCATGTGAGTGCTGGGAACTGAACCCACGTCATCTGGAAAAGCAGCCAGTGTTCTCAACCTCTGAGCCATCTCTCCAGCCCCTCCGTCAGCTTTCTTTATAGAACCCAGGACCAGCAGCTCAGGGATGCACCACCCAAAATGAGCTGGGCCTTCCCCCATCAATCACTAATTAAGAAAATGCCTTACAGCTGGATCTTATGAGACATCTTCTCAATCAAGGTTCCCTCATTTTCAAATAACCCTAGCTTGTGTTGAGTTGACATAAAACTAGCCAGCACCTTTGGTCTGTTGAGGTTGAGTGAGAATGCCTACTCCCAAACTATGAACTCTAGTCATTATTATTTAAGGCATGTATTTTGTGAAACTTTAAACCAGATAGAGGTGTAGTTTCGGTGTGCACAATATACTGGTAACAATCAACTATGGCCTGGACCTGCAGTGCCTGCCCTGAAGTTTGAAGTCAGTCTAAGCCGCGTACTGACACCCCATGACCTATTTGCAAACGTCTCTCTAGACACATGTTTTTCTTAGGAATGAAGGTTCTCAACTGGATCCAGTTTCTCTATGAAGCAAAACAATAGGAAACTCTGCCCAGAACCCATCGGCTTCCCCTCTGTCCCTTTGAGACACAGTCTCATGTAACCTTCTGGCTGGCCTTGAACTTGTCATCT
>PVIU01000683.1:142331-205285 GCA_004026605.1 Ondatra zibethicus
CCATGCCAGTCCTCTGTGTGCCACCATGCCAGTCCTCTGTGTGCCACCATGCCAGCCCTGTGTGCCACCATGCCAGCCCTGTGTGTGCCACCATGCCAGTCCTCTGTGTGCCACCATGCCAGCCCTGTGTGTGCCACCATGCCAGCCCTGTGTGTGTGTCAGTGTGTGTGTGTGTCAGTGTGTGTGTGTGTGTGTTTGGTTTATTGTTTGTCTGAGGGGGTGACAGGGATTGAACCTAGCTCTTGTGTTGGCTAGGCAGATGCTTTCTCACTAAGAACACTTTCAGCCTATTTTAAATTTTGAGACAGGATCCCTCTGTTTCCCAGTCTGGCCTTGAATTCACTTTGAGAGCCTGAGTCAGGCCTCAGTTTCTTATCCTCTTGCTCAGTCACCTAAGTATCTGGAATTGCAGATCAAGCCACATCATTCCAGTTTTTAAAATGCTATTGAATATTCTCTTTTATTCCATTTATTTTTATATTGGGTTGTGTAGGCAGGTGTCGGTGGGTGGCAAGTGCCTTTGCCCCCCAAGCCATCACGCCAGCCCCAATGGAATATTCCTGTGTCGTCACAAACTTTACTGCTTGCTAAGATGTCCTCTTTCTCAGAAGTCAGCCATGATGAAGCATACTGGGCATCCCCAGCACTCAGGAGGCAGAAGCAAAGAGAACCTTCTGCGAGTTCAAAGCCAGCCTCGGTTGTAGATATAACAAGATTTAATAAATAAATAAATAGAGCCGGGCAGTGGTGGCACACACTTTTAATCCCAGCACTCGGGAGGCAGAGGCAGGCAGATCTCTGTGAGTTCAAGACCAGCCTGGTCTACAGAGTGAGTTCCAGGACAGCCAGGACTACACAGAGAAACCCTGTCTTGAAAGAAAAAAAAAAAGAAAGAAAGAAAGGAAGGAAGGAAGGAAGGAAGGAAGGAAGGAAGGAATAAAGAAAGAAAGAAAGAAAGAAAGAAAGAAAGAAAGAAAGAAAGAAAGAAAGAAAGAAAGAAAACTTCTCAGTGAGTGATTGCCTCCTAAAATAGATGGCACTGTCAGGGCTATTTCTAGTAAAGGTTCTGAAACATTCCCAGATATTCCCTCAATACATCCCTGTGTTTCCTCTAAGTGCATTTTGAGCATTCCTGCAATGGGAGTGTCTGATGACACTCTTGGCATTATCTGCAATTTCTGTGTCAGCCCAGGGAAGACGCATATGTTATCTTAACAATGATTGGTTCCAGCTAGTTTGGAAACAAGGCTCATGTGTAAGAGGTAGAACCTGTGGCTTCCCAGCAGAAAGAACCAAGTCAAGCCAAACTCAGAACCCACAGACAGCAACCACGGAAACCACCAGCCTGAAGTGCTCTGGAGAGGTAGCCAAGCTGATCCCACATAGGCAGGGAACTGGGCTGTCTGAGCAGGCCCAGTGTGTGCTTCTTAGCACACTCCAAATGATCAGAAGTGGTTCCAAAAGCCTGAGTGGAATTCACAGGGTCATTTGCCCTGGACCCCGTGTTTCTGAACTAGTTAGAAAGCCCAAAGGCCTCACCCTTCAGCCCAAACCCCAGGAACAACTGCTGGCTTCACAGGAGGGACGACCTTGCTCAAAAAACACTGAAGGTTGTTTAAAAGAGCAACTAGTGCTTCTACCTCACCTTCCCCATCTCTTCTTCTCGTTCTCCAGGGTTTTCTCCCATGCTAATGTCTGTTGTAGTAAAAACCGAGAGCGGCAAAACATGCACTCTATGGGGCCAAGGACGTAGCTCAGTAGTAAAATACTTGCCTTGCACAAAAGGGCCCATCTGGAACAAAACAAAACAAAATTTGCAATGACAATCAAGACATTCCTATAAATTATTTGTGTTTCGTTTTGTTTTTTAGTGTCTCTCGTAGCCCAAGCTGGCCCAGAGCTCACTATGTAGCCAGGGCAGGTCTTGAACTCCTGATCTTACTGTTGGAATTGCAGGTGTGTGCCGATATATCCAGTTGCGGTACATGTATGTAGGGCTTGGGTAGCTGGCATGGCAGTTAGGAGCATTTGTGGATCTTGCAGAGGAACTGGATTCTGCTCCTAGTGACCATATGGTGGTTTCCAACCAGTCCCAGGGGTTCAAGACCCTCTTCTGGTCTCTGCGGGCACCAAGCATATGCATACACACAGGCGAAACACTCACACATAAAAAGATCTTTTAAAAACCAAAAATCGGGGCTAGAGAGGAGGTGCAGCGGTTTAGAGTACTGGCTGCTCTTCTATAGGACCCGGGTTCAATTCCCAGCACCCATGTGGCAGCTCACAACTATTTATAATTCCAGTTCCAGAGACTCAAACACCCACAGAAATACATGCCGGCAAAACATCAACACACATAAAATAAATAAATATTTTTAAATCAAAAGTAAAGAAAATTAAAGCCGGGGTGGTGGCACATGCCTTTAATTCCCGCACTCTGGAGGTAGAGGAAAGAGGATCTCTGTGAATTCAAGACTAGGCTGATCTAAAAAAAACGAGTTCTAGGCTAGCCAGGGGTACACAGTGAGCCTCTGTTTCAAAATAACAAAAAGAAAAAGGAGACCGCTTAGGTTCAGACAAAATAATTGGTTCACTGACTAAAACAGTCTGCCAAGCACTGGGAACACTCTGTCTCTCTGTCTCTCTTTCTCTCTCTCTCCATGCTACTCCTTTAGTTACCTAACTGAATAGTGGGGCCAACAAGCAATGGAAAGCACTCACTACCACACCCAGTCAGCCAGACTAGTTCTGATGCAGGGGAGGCGAGGGTGTAATTGCTGAGCCTAAGTCTTAGAAAGTGATGGAGCAAGATCTAAGCATAGCTCTGTGCTCCTGGCCCTTTCTATTTATTTGCTTTTTAACTGACGCTGCTGCCGTATTGTAAAATAACAAGAACGGCTTTAGTGCCCTGGGATTTTTATCTCTGCTCTAGCTATCTATCGCTAACATTCTGATTTGTCCTCAGCCATGCAAGGGAGGGAAAACAAGAAACAAAGAGCCCACGTGTGGCACAGGAGCACGTGAGCAGCAGCACCCTACCTCCCAGCCCCTGGGCACCTGCTCTCCCTCCTGTGGGCAGCTTTATCTCACCCTTCTATGAATTACTTAGTAGCCAGGAGCCAGTGTGGGACAGAGGACAGGGCTCATCCCATCAGAAGACGGGATAAGATGAAAACTCTTGTGGTGTATGTCCTACTTTATTTTTTTTTTAATTTTATTTTTATTTTTTTTCACCACTATACTAACGAGGACCTACTTTATTTTTATTATAAGTTGTTGTGGTTTCTTTTATAAAAAGTTCTGTTTGAGAGTTCTGCTCTGTTTTATTTTATGGCCTTCAACTCCTGCTTCAGCCTTCTGGATGCTATAGGATTGTAAAACTGCAGGTCCACACCTGTCAACTGCAGCTTCTTTTTCTTTTTAATTCTTAAAAATTTTATTTATTTAGGGGCTGGAGAGATGGCTCAGTGGTTAAGAGCACTGATTGCTCTTCCGGAGGACCTGGGTTCAATTCCCAGCACCCACATGGCAGCTCACAACTGTCTGAAAATCCAGTTCCAGGGGATCTGACACCTTCACACCAATGCACATAAAATAAAGTTAAATAAACCATAAGAAATATTTTTTAAAAAATTTATTTATTTTGTGTGTGTGTGCGCGTGCGCACACGCATGTGTGCCATGAGTATCAATGTGGAGGTCAAAGGATAACTCTCCTTCCACTTTGTGGATCCCTAGAATCAAGCACTAGTCATCATGCCTGGTGGCAAGGGCTTTCATTTATTTATTGTACCATATGTAGCCAGCACAACTCCTGTGGTTTCTTAAGTGATTTTGTGTTGGCCATGGCTCCACTCTGACAAGGTTTAAAATGACTTTTGTTAATAGTTTATGATGGGGTATTTTGTCTTCTCATATGTCTGTGCATGCGTCTGCTGAGGCCAAAAGAGGGAGTCAGATCCTCCGGACCTGGAGTTACAGGTGGTTGTGGCCTGATGGGATTCAGAGAACTAAACCCTAGAACAACAGGTGCTCTTAACAACTAAGCCACAAATTAATTAAACAAACCAACAAAACTAAAAAACAAAAATCTTTCATAGTCTCTTATTTTTCTGGCAGTCAAACTCAAGGCTTTGTTCATATTAGTAAAGCGCCCTAGCCTGTTGCCGGTACAAAACAAAGCTGGGCATGGTGGCAATCGCCTTTAATCCCCACACCTTGAAGACAGAAGCAGGCGGATCTCTGAGCTTGAAACCACCCTGGTCTACAGAATGAGTTCCAGGATGGCCAGGGCTACACAGAGAAATTCTGTCTTGAAAAACCAAAACAACAAACAAACAAAAGCAAAACAAAACAACAATAACAAGAAAACCCAGGCACGATAGCACCTGTCTGTAATTCCAGTTTTTGTGGGGCTGAGGCGGGCTCTCCAGGAGTTGAGAGCTAGCCTGGGTCACAAAATAACACATCAAACACCAAACCCAAGGCACCAATCAGCTTAAACAGAATTCTCCAGATTGGGTCTGTAGCTCAGTGGTATACGATGTTTGCTTAGTGAGGCCCTGGGTATGATTCCCAGTATCAAAACTGAAACCAGACACAAGCTAACAAAAGTTCCCCATCATACTTAACGTTGAGAAAAGAGTTAAGCATCGTTGGAATCAAAAGGTCGATTTGCATGAAACGCAGGTCACTGGTGAGAAGTCTTGATGAGAACTTAAGAGTTTCTTGATGTTGGCTCTGGCTTATCCCAGAATGTGAGCAGGCTGTTTGCATTCCATGTATCGTAAGCATCTTCTGAGTGTGCAGCATCACGCTTAAAGAGCACTTTGCTCTGTGCTTCTGTCTTGTGTGGCCTCGCTTCTGGAGTGCATAATAGAATTTTCAAATGCTCCATTGGTTAAACAGTGATAAAATTCTCAGCTGGGACACAAAGACCTTAGACCTCCTAGGACTTCCTTGTTAATAACCAAACTGATACACGAGTGTGTTCTTTTTCTTTTTTTAATTAATCAGTTACTTATTTGATGTGCATTGGTGTTTTGCTTGCATGTGTATCTGTGTGAGGGTGTCAGATGCCCTGGAATTGGAGTTACAGACAGTTGTTAGCTGCCATGCTGGTGTTGGGAATTGAACCCGGGTCCATCTGGAAGAGCAGCCAGTGGTTTAACCACTGCACCATCTCTCCAGCTCTCCTGAGTGTGTTCTTATTAAGAGCAAATGAGTGTACAGACCTCTGTAGCCAAGACATTCAAGGCCTTGCAGATCTAGTAGTATATACCTGTGCAGCTCTCCTTTCCACCACAGTCCCTTTATATGACAGAGTCTCACGAAAGCCAGGCCTTTAACTTATTATGTGAATTCAAGGATACTTTGAATTTCTGACCTCCTGCCCTTGCTATCCTGGAACTTGCTCTGTAGACCAGGCTGGCCTCGAACTCACAGAGACCCTCCTCTCTGCCTTCCAAGTGCTGGGATTAAAGGCATGCGCACCGCCGTCACCATGAGCACACTTTTAAAGGAACTGTTTCAAAAGGGCTGAAACAGCCGAGAGAATGGAATCAGGCCACCACTTCCTTATGTCAGAGAGTTCAGCAGAGGAGAGGCCAACTGTGAGGATTCGGGAAAAGGAAATAAACATGGAATAGGCAGGAAAGAAGCTTCTCCTGGCACAGGAAGTGAGGGACCCCTGAGAGGAAGCAAAGAAAGGCAGGCTTGGCAACCTGCGCCAGAAGCTGGCAGCTGGAGTAAACACAATCCCAGAGCCAAGTGTTCTCGGAGGATGCTGGCCCTGGCCCTGTCCTTTCTCCACCCTGGGTGACTGCTCCCCAAACCAGGCTGTGGGGCAGAAATGAATGCAAACACATAAATACAGATTCCTGGGTCCAGAACCGGGGGAAAAGAGCTCAAGACAAATACACACTCACACATAGCACACTCTCACACAAGTGTATGTGTATACACACTCACACATGTACAGTGTCACACACTTCTGTGCCTGCATTCAAACACACATTCTTACACACATACGAACATACACACACTCTTGTACCTGCATCCAAACACATTCTTACATACCTGCAAACGTAGCCACACACCATAGAAAGGTAATTTTATTTTTTATTTTGTAGTTGTTTTTAATGTTCATTTGGAGGTTCTAATGGGGTAGAGAGGTGGTGGGACCAACAGCTGCTTCAACACTCTTTTTTCTTTTCTTTTCTTTTTTTCGTTCTTTTTTTTTTTTAATTTTTTTTTGGTTTTTCCAGCCAGGGTTTCTCTGTAGCTATGGAGCCAGTCCTGGAACTTGCTCTGTATACCAGGCTGGCCTCGAACTCACAAAGATCCACCTGCCTCTGCCTCCCGAGTACTGAGATTAAAGACATACGCCACCACTGCCCGGTTTCAACCCTCTTTTTTTTAAAATTTATTTATTATGTATACAATATTCTGTCTGCTGCGTGTATGCCTGCAGGCCAGAAGAGGGCACCAGACCTCATTACAGATGGTTGTGAGCCACCATGTGGTTGCTGGGAATTGAACTCAGGCCCTTTGGAAAAGCAGGCAATGCTCTTAACCGCTGAGCCATCTCTCCAGCTCCAGGTTTCAACACTCTTGAGTGAAGAATGGTCCCCCTCTATCAGGGAAGAGTACATCAACTAAGGGGTGCAGCTTCAAGTGGGGGAAGCACATGGACCCATGTGGGAGAAATGGGACTCCCTTCGGACAACCAGACTAGCTGAATCAACGCAGGCAATCATGAGTGACAGATATCACAGCCGATTGTCCTCACGTGTGTGTGTGTGTGTGTGTGTGTGTGTGGTGATGGTTGGTGGGTGGTAGGGTTTCACTATGTAGCACCCAGGCTGGCCTCAGATGTACTGGGAACACATCAGCACGGAGGCATGAGACCCCAGCTGATGCTTTCAGTTTTGTTCCTCATTAGAAGGACAAGGTGGACAGCAGGGCTTTCGCAGCAGGTAGCATTTGCTCCTTCAGGTTATGCTTCTTCCACAGAAGTAGTAGCCATTTGTTTTCTTCAGAAGTGCTGCTAAAAGTGCATGCGGGAGGGTGAGTGTGCTATCTGTAAGGTGCTCTCAGCTTTAGTAACTATTGTTCTAGGGTTGGGGAAATAGCTCTGCCAGTAAAGCACTCTTTGTGCAAACAACATGAGGACCTAAGTTCGATTCCCAGCACCCACGTATGAAAGCCAGGCATGACAGTACATACATATAATCCCAGGACTGGGAATCAATGGACGGCAAGGACCCTGGGGCCCTCTGGCCAGCCAGGATAATGACTGACCCTGTCTCAAAATAACAGGGGAATGACATTCAGCATTGACCTCTGGCTGCTATATACACATGGAACACACACATACACACAATAATTATTGAATAAGAAAAATGGCATCATCACCCTATGAGTTCATGCTGGAGATAACACACAACCAGCCTTCCCATCTCTCCAGTTTCTCAAGTCCTCTTGATGTCCAGCATCATGCAGGAGCTGGACCAGCTTTCCTGACCACAGGTTTTCTGATTTAGTGGTTAAGGGTAAGGCCCATCAATCCATGTCTTTAACCAGTGCAGAAGTATATGTGAGGTCCGTGATTCTTATAGCTGGCTGGGAGAACTGTGGTCTTAGTCCGGGGCCCCACACAGCCTTGGTGTTTTGGACATTTGGAGTTCCATAATTCTTTGTCGTTGGGGGCACAAATACCTCTAAGGGAAGAATCACAACGCCGGGAACTATATGCTCAGGGAGAGCTACTTGAACTCCTAGAGGAAAATCAAACTTTTGTTTTGTTTTTTGTTTGTTTTTGGAGACAGGGTTTCTCTGTGTATCCCTGGCTGTCCTGGAACTCACTCTGTAGATCAGACTGGCCTCGAACTCAGAGATCCACCTGCCTCTGCCTTTGGAGTGCTGAGAGTTAAAGACGTGCACCACCATCACCCAGCTGAGGAAAACTGATTTAAAAAATGCTCTTGTCTCCTTTTTGACTTTCATATGCAGCTGTCCATTAGACTTACACTGATTTTACTGAACAATTTAAACATTTCTGAGCATATGGCATGTTCGGGCCTGGGGATGTAGCTCAGGTTGGTAATGTGTTGGCCCAAATGCACAAAGACCTGACATCAATCTCCAGTACACACAAACCAAGTATGATGGTTAGGCTTGGAGTCCCAGCTTTCAGGAGGTGAAAGACAGGGGATCAAAAGTTCAAGGTTTGGGGTACAGTCAAGAGTGGTTGATAACTCCTGCTCTAAGGAATTGGACACCCTGATTTGGCTTCCACAGGCACCCAAACATGTATACACACACACATACACACACATAAAGAGAGTAAAAATAAAAGACGATTTAAAAGCCTCAAAGATTTTTTTCCCATTACATAGGGAATTTAAGACCAGCCTGACTGGTCATGGTGGCATAATACCCTGAACTCTAGGACTCATGAGGTAGATGTAGGTGGAATTCTGCAAGTCTGAACCCAGCCTAGTCTACATAGTGAGTTTTAGGATAGCCACAGATACATAGAACGACCTCGTCTCAAAAAAGTTACACATAGAGTCGGGAAGTGGTGGTGCACACCTTTAATCCCAGCACTCGGGAAGCAGAGGCAGGCGGATCTCTGTGAGTTTGAGGCCAGCTTGGTCTACCAGAGCTAGTTCCAGGACAGGCTCCAAAGCTACAGAGAAATCCTGTCTTGGAAAACAAAACAAAACAAAACAAAACCAAGAAAAAAAAAACTTGGATGGCTGGCTCAGCCGTTAAGAGTACTAGATGCTCTTCCAGATCTTCCAGAGGACCTGTTGTCTTAGTCTAGGGCTCAGCACCCATATGGCAGCTCACAACTGTTCATAACTCCAGTTCCAGGAGATCTGACACCCTCCCACAGACATGCATGCAGGTAAACCACCAATGCACATTAAATAAATTAATTAATTAAAAAAAACAATAAAAAACTACACACACCTGAGTGCATAAACTAACCAAACAAACAAAAGACCAGCTCAGGATACAGAAGACCCTGTTTTTATTTTTTAAGGAAGTGTGCAAGATGGCTTTGTGGGTAAAGGCCCTTGCCCCTTGCTGCCAAGCCTGATGACCTGAGTTGGATCACTGGGATCCACATGGTATACACACACACACACACACACACTCTCTCTCTCTCTCTCTCTCTCTCTCACACACACACACACACACAAAAAACACCAAAACGAAATTTAAACATGGCTACTTCTTCAATGTTTATGAAGAATTAAATTTTCCAATATAATATCAGCATACATTGGCTTGCTTTCTTTCTTTCTTTCTTTCTTTCTTTCTTTCTTTCTTTCTTTCTTTCTTTCTTTCTTTCTTTCTTTCTTTCTTTCTTTCTTTCTTTCTTTCTTTCTGAGCCAGGGTTTCTTTGTGCTGCAGCGCTGGCTCCTGAGTGCTGGGATTAAAGGTGTCTGCCATCATGGCACAGATCAAGTTAACTTTAATAGAACATTGACATTGCTTTGGAAAAGAAATAACTCAACATTCACTCATTCTAATGGTGAAGCAGATTACATTAGTAACTTTTATGCTCACTCTAATTCAGGCACACACGAGAAGAGGGGAAAGAGACACCTGTCACAGGGGGGTTTGCTATGACTTCAGACGCCTTCCTCATTCAGTCTGTGGCCCATAAAGAGAAACACTTGTGATACCCAAGCACATTCATTGCATGGGGCCTTCTCTTACCATATGGATGTGTTTAGAATAGCTCAGGAGGTAAGGCACCCAAATATTTTTCTTTCTTTTCTTTTTTTCATTTTGGTTTGTCTGTTTTTGTTTTTCAAGACAGGGTTTCTCTATTGTGTGTCCTACTCAGCTTTAAGGAATGTTCTCTGTGTAGCAGCTCTGGCTGTCCTGGAACTTGTTTTGTAGACCAGGCTGGCCTCGAACTCACTGAAATATGCCTACCTCTGCCTCTGGAGTGCTGGGATTAAAGGTATGCACCACCATGCCTGGCTTCTTTTCTTTATTTGACAAGATCTCACACTGTAGCTCAGGTTAGCTCAGAAATCACTAGATTGTAGCCCAGGCTAGTCCGGAATTCTCCAGGCTGGTGTTAAAGTAGTAGCAGTCCTCCTTTAGTCTCTAAGTGCTGAGATTCCAGGCCAGGGAGGAAGGAGGGAAGGGAAAGAAGGCAGAAGGGAGGAAGGAAGATAAATTGATGCTAACCAATAAATACTACTGAAACCCAATAGTGTCTAAAGCTATGAAAAACCAATGGTGAACGGCATGTGTGGAGGCCTCTTCAAACCAAGGAGGACTTCAGAGAGACAAGACAAAGCACGACAAACAAACCAAAAGAAAACTAGGTACTAGACAATCTCTTAACTACTAAGGAAAAGAAGCCTGTTGACTGAGGACCAGTGAAGTTTCCTTGCAAGATTTATCAGGTTCTCTGTGCCGGTGTTAGGGTAAGGTTCAGGCAAGAGAAAGCCCTTCCTGGAGAAGACCTAGTTCCCAGGTCCTTAAGTGAAGGTTTCGGGGGAAATTCCCCACCACAGCGCGTCTTTGTATTGGAAATCTGGGAACTCGGGAGGTTAGGGAAGCGAAAGCTCTATTTGTCATTCAAACTGACTTTCAGAAGTTGAGCCTTGGGGGCCTGTGATTGTGAGTGGGGGTGGGGCGGCTGGGGAGAACTGGGAAAGCCCCGGGTCTGTAAGGGAATCAGACCTGGAAAGCTGAAAAGTGACTCCATTCTACGAGATTTTTTCCTCTGTAGAGAACATTCCCTAAAGCCGAGTAGGACACACAATAGCTTGCTCTTTGAAAATGTTGTTTTCTGGGTGGAACATTGATGTTGGTGTCCTCCCTAAGGACTTCTAGACAGGTCGGTTCACAAAGGGTCATTAACATTATTTAAATATTCATGTAGAGGGAGGGGCCGGCAGACTGAAATTTCAGACCTCTGAAATGAGGGGTGGCTGGCCACCTGCCTAAAGGAGCCCAACTCCACGTAACAGCGGCTTCCTCCCCACCGCTGGCATTAACAGGCGCTCTTTGACACCACGAAGGTACGGACTGGTACGCGGGCACCGCAGCCTGAAGGATGAGTGAACCAGTGATTTTTCCAGAATCTCTGTCCGCTTCTCAACCAGCCTCTGGACACCACATTGAATCCGTACTATAACCAAGATACAATTCCCAGCCAATCCCTGTGCGGTGGCTCTTACCCAAGGGCATGGCTTTCTCCCCCTGAGGTAGGAGGTCTGCATCCAGGCTCTGCGAGCGCCCACACGCATTCACACACACAAACACACACACACACACACACAGCAACGCCCTCACAGGCACACCCACCCTTGCACTAACACTCTCCAGACACACAGCGTCCCGCCCCGTACCCCCCCCGTACCCCTTCCCCCCGTTTAGGAAACACGTTCTTTCGCCACTTCTCTCCATCCCTTCAGTTTCTTCTTTCATTCATGTAGGCACGGATGCATGCATTCATTCACTCGGTTCTCCGTTCTTAGGTTCTGTCTCCTCTACCAAGAAGAGGTGTGGGTGGGTGGGGAGGAGCGGTGGAAAAGGAAGGGCGGACCACCGGCTTGGAATGGGGCGGACCCGGACGGGTGGGCGGGGCTCCCGGGTCCCAGGCCAGCCCAGAAGCTGCTACTCCCCGCAGCTGCGCTCGCCCCTGCTTGGGGCTGTGGCGCGTCTTTCCCCGGACGCCGGTAGCAGCAGGCAGCGGCCGCGCCACGTCGGAGCAAAGCCGGAGGACTGCGCCCTCGGAGACACCCAGAGGTGGGTGCTCAAGTTGAGACACCGCGGTTCGGAACTCTAGGGTTAGAGTGCTCCCCGGCATGGGGGAAGGGTGGCCAGTGAAGGACTCAGAGTCTGCAAGACTGTGTGTGCCTAGTGGATCTTGTCTGGTCAGGCTGGAAGAGTCCATGTGCTTTTGAATTTCTTAGGTTTGGGGCAGAGCTGGGCTGGACTGCTTTATTCAGTATTTACAGATGCTTTAAAAATAAATAAACAGCCCGCCTTCCGCCGAGATATACAGGAAAAACGGTGAAATCAAATGTGACGGTGCACAAGAGCCGGGGAGGATGGAACCATCAAAGTCAGCTAGCCAAAAGGGCGCAAGTCCTTCCTGCTCGGGTGGAGGCGCTGGCGGCATCTTTGGAAGTCCAGAGCTTTTCAGGGAAACTGGGGCCTATGGTAGTCTGGTCCCTGGTCAGCGGGAGCGATTTTGGTTTGGAGTTCAGTGTACTGAACTTAGCTGATGGAGGAAGCAACGGTTCTGGGCCACAGGACAGTTGGGGTTCGAGCTGAGCAGGTTCGTCTGTTCTGAGGCTCCGCCTTCCGGAGTCCAGATCTGGGGTTTCACCCGGAGTGAAGCCCGAGTTCGAGTCTCTGGGAACACTTTGAGGGAAAGGCCAAGAGCAGATCTCAGGGAAAGCGCCGAGGGTAAAGTCTGTGGAGGCGCACACCGGCAGGGATAAGAGTCCGGGAAATTCTAGAGAAAGCCAGTGAGATTAGAAGGGACTGAAAGGAAGCCCGTGAGAAGGCAGTGGCGCAGGTGGCAGGGGTCCGAGCAGCCAGTGCTGAGCCAAAGGGGCTGGGCCAGAAGCCGGCTTGCTGAGCTCCGCAGCACAGATGTAAGACCAACCCTAGGGATTCATCATCCCAAGCCATATAAAGAGGGTTTCAGTGAAAGAGATGACAATGGGTCAGACCCGGTAGTGATTTGTCCCCAAAGATTGCATACTGAGGACTTTGACAAATCAGCATCTTTCTCTGCGTAGGGTCCAAGCCCAGTGGCAATAACCCTGCAAATTGACTACTGGCATTTGTCTTTGAAAGAGGATTTTATCTGCCTGCACGTCCACACAGCTGGCATATTATATCTTTGAATCTATGAACAAGTTTTCCTTTTCCCTGGGAGCTCTTTTCGTCTCAGCACATGTTCACAGGCGCCTGGAGGGTGAGGAGGGACACGCGCGCACCTGCCATCCACATCCCTGGGGAAGGTTTGTCTTTGTTCTGATGAGTTCACTTAAGCATCGCTTTTGCCTCTCTGGCAGCACTTCCATGTTAACCAATCAAATCCTCCCTTCCAGTCTGTTACCATTTCCAATTCTGACCGACTATATTTTATAGTATTATGGAAAGGAATCTGTTTTATCGTTTTATAATGCAGATGTGGATTTCTGATCAACTGTCTACTCTTGCTCTCTCCTCTCTGTTTTTCTGTTTTTGATCCTCTCTCTCTCTCTTTCTGTCTTTCTCTCTTTTTTAAAGAGAATCCTCTCCCTTGAATAGGGGAAACCCAAGGGTCATGTGGACTCCCTCCCTTTCCCAGTTAGCTTTACTGAGGCAACAAAATTAGCTCTGAGCCTTAAGCATCAAAAGTTACCCTAGGTCTCCATCTTTGCCCCATCAGAGTGCATCCTGGAGCTCTGTTTGGTTTCTTTCTGGGATGCTGAGGTGTAATTGTGAATGACTTGGCTGTACTTTGAGTTAGGACAAACATTTTGAAATCCCCATTATCTCATAGCTCTGGCATGATAGTTAGCATTGCTCTTTGCCTGCAGAGTGTGGCATAGTGTTGTCAGAATTCATCTAACTTTCATAAGTGGTTTGTTTTGACCCGGTAGCCAGAGGATCTCCAGCCAGTAAGGTGAAGCAGGTTGTCTTAACTTACTGATCAAATGAGGGGAACATGACCCCGCTGGTTACTCTATTTCTCAAACATTCAATATTTTATTATAGGGCTAACACACTAGTACTGTAAACAGTCTAGTTACTGTTTAGATGTTGTCCTCATAGATTCAGGGAACTCCTGTAGGGCACATAGCTCTGGCCTATAATCTCAGTATAGCAGAGACAGGAGGATTGCCAAAGAACTTTGAGTTCCAGGTCAGCCTGACCTACAGAATGGGCCCTGTCTTGAAGGAAGGAGGGCATGCCTTTAATGCCAGCACTCAGATGTTGGTCGCTCTCTATGAGTCTGAGACCAGCCTGACCACTAGGTTCACTAGGTTACTCAGGGCAACATAGCGAGACCCTGTCTCAAAAAAAAAAAAAATAACCAACCACACATTTTTAAATGAAAATTAGTGGGCTCCTAAACTACCCATGGCCCAGATTTCTATCACAGTTGTTCTTAGTGACATCTGCTTACTAGGGTAATGAGAAGTTTAGGTAAAGATGAAATTGAATTTGGATGGAGGTGGGGTTAAGAGATTTTTCATAGTTGAAACAGGAGCATTGCTGGAAATTAACTCCTCAAGACCAAAGGTTTGATGTCTAGTTCCAGGCTTTAATTTATTTACACCTGTTCCAGAGCTGCTGGATCTGATGCTGCGGCTCCAGTCAGCTCCTAGGACGGCTAAAAAAACATGGGAGTCACCAGTGTGCTTAGATGATTGGATAGATAGCCTGTGCCAGCCACTGGTAGTTTGAAATACAATATAATTGCTTACTATAAATATGAAGTTCAATGATTTTAGTAAGTTTTGATAGGAAATGATATGTTTTGCTTATACTTACAAACTCAACACCCAGAGACAGATTTCCTATGAAGCTAAAAAAAGAAAGAGAAAAAGAAAAAAAAAACCCCCACCAAACTCCTTAAACGTCAGGTGTCCTCCGCCCTTCAGCACTGTGGGTGATGAAAGCATAGTCCAACACCCCCATGGTGGAGGATGAGATAATCCCTTCCTTTATATAGTCCAGGCAGGAGGATGTAGCATCCACCTAGGATGCTAGGTGGTAGAGAGCTCACCTAGCATGCCCAAGGCCCCGAGTTCCATCCCTGCACTGGGAAAACAAAAGCTAAAAAGACAAAGAGGCAGGAGCAGGAGGAATTCTCTTGTTATAAGACAGTTTTCTCTAAGAACACCCAAAACTGATGTTCACAAGCTGACAGCGAGGGCCCCTTGCTGAAAACGGCAGCTACACAACTCATTGACCACGGAGATGTCAAGCTGCTGCCTACAGAGATCTTCAGCCCTGTGTCCCAGTGTCTTTGGTACAGGAAGGTACTCTGTAGGCTGCCAAAAGAAAAATATAAACACCAACCCAGTCACAAATCCTTTATTTACAATGGTGTATTGCCTGCAGAATATGCTAGGGCAATGCGGGCATGACAGTTGCGGGAATAACCAACCAGTAGCTGATTTAACTTAAGGTTTACTCCACAAGATAGAACACATACCCAGACACTACTCGGGTGACCGAGGACCTGAAACTAAATAGCCCAGGGACCTAGGGTAAAGCCAAATACTACTGGTCTAAAAGAAGAAAAAAATATGTAGTGACTAAACGACACCTAACAACATTCTGCTTTACTCAGATCGGTGCCTTCCTTGTTTAGCCATCTACAGAGAAGCTCCCTCCTGCAGCAGATGGGAACAAGGCAGAGACCCTCAGCCAGACATTACTCAGGGAGCCAGAGAACCTGGATCCTGAACCCTAGATGGGATGTCTCCATCTAATCCCCTCCCTCAGAACTCAGGAAACCCTGTGGGAGAGGAGGCAGAAATAGTGTAAGAGCCCTGAGGGATGGGGGACAGAGAGCCCCTAAATCAACATTAAGAAAAGCTCAGATGGACTCACGGACTGAGGCAGCACGCACTGGGCCCGCACCAGGTCCCCTGGGATTTGTATTATGGCTCCCAGCTGAGCATTTTTGTGGGATTCCTGAGTTTGGGAACAAGCAGATGTCCAAGTCCTGTGCCTTTTCTTGGGCTCCTTTTCTTCTGTTGTTTTATCTTGTCCAACTTCAGTGTGGTAGTTTTTATTATAGTATATTCTATTTTGTTAGACTTTTTTAAAAAGTGAACGGATGGATGGATGGATGAAAACCAACCTCTAGGGTAAAGATTAACAACTGATGGATGGATGAAAACCAACCTCTAGGGTAAAGATTAACAACTGAGCTGCCATTTGTATTTTAAGGCTGACATTGTTTCTTTTAGAATTTTGAGGCACAGCCTCATTATGTAGCCCAGTCTGACCCATAGCTCTTCTTCCTGCCTGGGTCACTGGAGTCCTGACATTACAGGTGTATGCCAGCACATCTGGTGGTAAAATAAAAGTAATGTTTAAAATAGAGACAGAGACAGGTGGCTCTCTGTGAGTTCGAAGCCAGCCTGGTCTACATAGCAAGTTTCAGGTCACCTAGAGGTATAACTGTGACCCTATCTCAAAAAATGAAAGGAACAAAAGACACAAAAAGGGTCTTAGAGCTGAGATGTTGCCCAGTCAGTAGAGGCTTGCTTAGCATTCATGAAACCTTGGGTTTGATTCCTTACAGAGTTTGGTTGTATGGGTTTGTAATCCCAGAACTCTGGAAGTGGAGGCAGGAAGATCAGCTGTTTAAGGTCATCTTTGGTTATATACTGAATATAAGCCAGCTTGGGCTACCTAAGACTATTTAACAATTAAATAACCCGTACACAGAAGACAGAGGCAGGTGGATTTCTGTAGTTCCATGACAGTTGGGGCTATAGAGAGAGAGCCTGCCTCAAAACAAGTAACTGACTAAATAAAGTGTTTAAGAAAGCAAATTTGTCACTCTCTTTAAAAAATAAGAAAGAAAGGAGGCTGGAGAGCTGGCTCAGCGGTCAAGAGTACTGGCTGCTCTTCCAGAGGATCCAGGTTCAATTCCCAGCACCTATATGGCAACTCACAAGTGTCTGTAACTACAGTTCCAGGGGATCTGACATCCTCACACAGGCATACATGCAGGCAAAACACCAATGCACATAAAATATAAATAAATAAATCATTAAGAAAAAAAAAACAAGAAAGGAACCCTAGTCTGATTGCTGATCGCCTTATGCCCAGCCAGCACATCTTAGATGCTGTAGTTTGCTCTTCCATATGCAGCTGTGAATGTATTTCTGGGACTTGAGCGAGAAAGCCACGAATCAGAAACACCCGTGATGCTAATAGCACTCCTGGAGTCACTGGCTTTAGTACACAGAAGATACTGAGTGGGCTTCTAAACAAGGGACCACGATGAGACTACCGTTGGATGACAGCCGACCCAGTCCTGTTTGCCACCAGTCGGTACCTGCTCTACGTTTCCTTATCTCACTCCTGAGACTTGCTCAGGAGTGAGTCCTAGCTTTCAGTACCCAAGCAGGTTGTGCTAGGCCAGCTGTGCCACCAGGAGGCTGGGGACAAAATGCTAGGCTGGGGAGTGGGGGCAGAAGTGGACTTGCAGCCCCAGGACCCCGACTGCTGCTTGTCTCCTTTGGAGCGTTTTGATCTCATGGGTATCACTGCCGGTACTCTCCTCCTTCCCTCCCTCTCCTTAGATGCTGTGCTCCTTTCTTCTCTTCCCACCTTCTCGTTAGATGCTGTTCACCCTTTCATCTGTCCCCTTTGCTTCCTAATTTCCTTCTTTTGAACCCGAATCAAGACCTGGATTGAGCCAACACACTGCATGTTGGGGCCTTCCCTCCAATGTTTTGTAGTATTATATTCATTAAAGAACCGCTGTTAATCTACAGGGCCTCCAGTGTGCTAGGCAGATGATCTGCCTCTGCTTTACATCCGTAGTCGGTAATCACCAGCTGTTACTTCTCTGGCAACAGCTACCTTCACCTACTTTCTTGTTTTACTCTATTCCCACCCCCACCCCAACCCCACCCCCGTCTCATGTCCTTCTGCCTTTACTGGTAGAGGAATCCCATCCTGCTACTTTTCAATCGGGCTTTGCAAGCAAACCAAACTTACCATGGGGTCATCCCAAGGAAAAGAAAGCCCTTGGAATTCTGTGCTGTTTCTTTTTCGTGCTGCTCAGCTCATCTCCCTTGCAAATGAGAGGCAGGGCCTTGGGCTGGAGAAGAGGTCATGGGCAGCGCCCAGCTGGCTACAGAACATTCAGCCCCAGCATTTGGACTCAGGAGCCAGAACTCTGAGCCTCCGATCAGAGTGGAATGTGGCTTCTCAAGGCAGGGAGGTCTGTGGTTTTCCAGCTGATCTGCTCCAAAGGGCCCTAAGTGAAGAAAGCCAGGAGTCATTCCGGTAGACCGTGGACCATGAGAGGATGCTATGCAGGACCACCTGCTAGATCATTAAAGGAAAGGCTTGCCTCCTCCAACTGATTCTTAGCAATTGCCTTAACAAAATAATTTGGGCCCGGTGGTGGTGGCGCACGCCTTTAATTCCAGCACTCGGGAGGCAGAGGCAGGTGGATCTCTATGAGTTCAAGGCCAGCCTGGTCTACAAGTGCTAGTTCCAGGACAGGCTCCAAAGCCACAGAGAAACCCTGTCTTGAAAAACCAAAAAAAAAAAAAAAGAAAAGAAAAAGAAAATAATTTGGAGCTTAATTTTCTTCTTGTTGTTTTCTGAAACAAGATCTCTTATAGCACAGGCTGGCTTTGAACTCACTGTGAAACCAAAGATAGTCTTGAATTTCAGAGTCTCCTGTCTATATCGCATATGCTAGAATTATAGGTACCCACACCTGTTTTATGTAAAGTTGGAGACAGAACCCAGGGCTTTGTGGATGCTATTACACACTGTGACTAGAACTAATCTACATTCTCAGCCCCCAGTGCTCAATAAAGTCATTCTTGGGGTGCTGGATGCCTTGCCTGTACTCAGTGTGTACCCAACCACAGACCTGTACCCTAGTCTCCAGTTTAAACATATACCACTAAAAGGTACGTGAACAAGAGGAAGAAAACCAAGATCAGAGTACCCAAGAGATGGCCTCTGTGTGCATGTCTGTTTTTCCTGAGATGCTGTCCCCATGTTGCCCAGGATGGCCCTGAGCTTCTGGGCTCAAGTGATCCTCCTACCTCAGCCTTTCAGGTAGCTGGGACTATAGGTCATGCACAGCCTGTGAGTTTTGCTACGATAACCAATAACTTAATGGTTGCTACAGACTTTGTACATTTGTTTTTCTTTGAGACAGGGTCTCATGTAGTCCTGTCTGTTCTGGAACTCATCTTAATCTGTAGACTTAAGATGGCCTTGACCTCACAGAAATCCTTCTAGCTTTGCCTCCTGAGTGCTAAGATTAAAGGCATGTGCCACCACACCTTACCCAACACTTTATTACCATTTATTTTTTATTTTAAGACTACAGTCTCACTAGGTAGCCTTGGCTGGCCTGGAATTCGCTCTGTAGCGCAGGTTGGCCTTGAGCCCACAGAGATCCGCCTGCCTCTGCCTCCTAAGTGCTGGGATTAAAGGTGTGTGCCACCACACCTGGCATCCTCCCTGGCTTTGTCTGTGGTTTCCAGTGCCTGGTCTATTAGTTTGCTATGGTTACCTATACCCAATCTTTGTGTCGGAATGTCTCTTCATAAGAAAAGCCCAATCTTTGTGTCGGAATGTCTCTTCATAAGAAAAGCCCAATCTTTGTGTCGGAATGTCTCTTCATAAGAAAAGCGGCCATAGTGAACAAAGGTGCACCCTGAAGACCTCATTACCTCATAGTGTGAACTACTCACATTTGGATTTCAACAGAAGATTTGGGGGTTGAGAGAAGATATATAATCCATCCCATAATAGCTGTGTGCATTGCTCTATATCCTGTGTGGTCAAGTTTGAGGCTCTGGGAACCCTGTGGTAAGTGTGGGAACCTGGAGCAGAGAGAGTCCCTGAAGTCTGTTCACTTTTTTTTCCCCATGATATTTATTGAGCTCTACATTTTTCTCTGCTCCCCTCCCTGCCTCTCTCTCTCTCTTTTTTTTTTTTTTTTTTGAGACTGGGTCTCTCTACATAGTCTTCGCTGTCCTGGAATTCACACTGCAGAGCAGGCTGACCTCAGACTCATAGAGATCCATCTGCCTCTGCCTCCTTAGTGCGGGTATTAAAAGCGTGTGCCGCCACACCCGGTTTTTGCTGCCAGTTTTCAAGTGTTCTTGGTCTCTGTCCCTCGGTGTCAGTGGTTTCAGTTCAGCATCCTGTTTGTGAGCCTCATTATCATGTACAGAGACAAGATAATAACTGGCTTACCAGATAGCGATAATGAAAGCACGCAGAGCCGGACTTTCTTATCATTGGGAAGGTAGAGAAGGAGGAAGGAAAACGACCAGTGCTCAGTGCTTCTAACTGAAGAGTTAGCTCCAGGCAGAGCGGGAAGAATGGATGACAGGGCTCAGTCTCTTTGGAGTGACAGTTCAGGGCAGTTCTCTCAGTTAAAGACTTCATGTGTGGATTATTTTAATCCCAGATAACAAGATAGTATCATTGTTTTAGTAATAATAACACTGATAGTCATTTTAGTGTGTGCTGGGGATTAAAATTGGCAACCCACATGCTCCACCCCTAAACTAAACATCCTTATTAGCTACACCCTCGGTCACAAGAAAGGCTTTAAAAACTACAGATAAAGGGAAATGAGTAGAATTGATGAATGAAATGTTTTTCTATTGAAGAGCTCCCCAGTGTTCTAGGCTGTGTATTTGGGGTACAGCATCGTCTAGAGCAGGGGTTCTCAGCCTTCCTGATGCTGTGACCCTTTAATACAGTTCTTCACATTGCAGTGACTCCAATCATAAAGTTATTTCTGTTGCCACTTCAAAACTGTAATTTTGCTACTGTTACGAATCATGTAAATATTTTTTTGGAGATAGAGGTTTGACAAAAGGGTCACGACCTATGGGTGGGTTGAGAACTCCGGCTCTAGAACATTCCTTACTCTATTCCTGTTTGTCTGTTGGGTGGGTGTTTCCCACTTCAAGGCAATTGAGTCCCTTGTCAGTCTGGAGGAGAAACAGCAAAACATCTGGGTGTCCCCAGCCCAACAATAGACTTTAAAATGCTCGTACACAGTTCTTTTTAGAAGTCACCTGAGAGGGGAGGGAGTGAACCAGGAATTCCTCCTCCACCCTGACTGTTGCCAAGCTGTAAGCTACTATTGTAAGAGGGAAGAAATATGCTGGTCTCAGCTTCACTTCCTGCTTTTGTGTACTGGGATTAATGAAGACTTCCCTCCAAATGCTCTGAGAGTCTGTCCTTTAATTTGAAAATTTCTGGGTTTTGCTTAGGTCAAGCAAGGCTTAGATGCTCCTGGGGCCTCTTTCAACACCCACGTGTTATCCTGTGTTATCTTTCTCTTAGTACCCTTCTTTTGTCCCCCCTCCCTTCCCCTCTGTTCTTAAAAAAAAAAAAAATCTCACCATGTAGCCTAAGCTAGCCCAGAACTTATGGCAATCCTCCTGCCTCTGCTCCCTGATTAGCTCTAGTCTGGAATTTTGTTTGAACATTGCTTAGGCTCTGTGACGTTGCTAAGGTATGTTCTGTCCTAAAATTTACTTTTTACTTTTTCTAGTTGTTAATAGAAGTGACAGTGGTGCTAGAGGTGACCGAGCAGCAGGGAGTGTTTATTGAACTTGGTTCCCCAAACCCTGCAGCTCACAAAGTTCTGTCACTGCTGCCCTAGGAGACTCTGCCTCTGCCTTCTGTGAGCGCTTTCACCAGGGCCCCCTTCCCTGCACCCTATAATTAAAAAAAAAAAGAATAAATCTTATTTTTTAAGTGAAAATGAAGCTTATAGATTGTTTATCTAAATTCCGAAGCATTCCCCCTTGTCAAAAATCTCTCGACAGTGGTGTGGCTGCCATGATTAAACCTGAATTTAACAAACAAGCATTTCCCACATTGGATTTGTTGTGCATCAGTGCTCCGTAATGCTCTGGGGTTTGGTGCTTTGTTTAAATAAACTTTCACAATGAGCTAGTTAAAAAGGACGGGGTCTCTGGCGGATTTTACTTGGCTAATTTTGTGTTTTGTTCTTTCTATGTTTTCCTCCTTAAACAATTAAAGGGCAGCTGAGCATCCTTGGAGTATGGATAATGGTGTAATGTGGGATATTTGTACACTGTGTGAAGATGCATTGCTGTGATTGGTGTAAGAAAAAGCAGGAGAGGATAGCAGGATTTCCAGGAGAGAAAGAAAGAGGAGGAGGAGTCTAGGCATGTAGGATTTGCCAATGAGACATGGAGAGGGAACAGGTGGTGCAAGATGGAAGAGAGGGAAAGGCACATGACAGAGTGTAGGTTAATAGAAATGGGTTAATCTAAGTTATAAGAGCTGGTTAGGAACAAGCCTAAGCTAAAGGCCAAACGTTCATAATTAATAGTAAGTCTCCATGTTATTATTTCGGGGATGGCGATCCAAAGATAGTCCAACATGAAAGCTTCCTACACCTAGCACCCAACATTGGGAGCCAGATGAAGTGTTTATTTAATTATTATTTATCAATAAAAACTCGGGAATCAGACATCAGGGTAAGAACCTGATTGATCAGAGAAATGGTGAAGAAGTGACCAGTTACCTCCTCTCTCTCCTTCCTCCATCCAAAAGGCTCAGACTCTTTCTAAGCCCATCCCTACTACTTTCTGCATCTCTCTATATGTCCTGGGTCATCCGAAAACTCGATGGCTAATTTGGGTCAGCTAGTAGCTAGCTCCGCCCTGTCATTCTAAGTAAACTTTATTGTCAGTCTTGGGAGTGCCAGAGTGCCATCAAAATATTCTACAACAGTGATGTGGTTGCTAAATGGAATAACAGAGGGATTGGTAACACTTTGCACTAGTTATGAGGTCACATGGGCTCCCCTGCTCCTGCTACTCTGGAGGTGGGGCCGAGGTGTTCTTACAGTTGGAGCTTTCTTTTATTTGCAGGGCTATTGTTTTGTTTAGAGACAGGGTCTCCCTCACAGTGTAGCTCTGACTGTCCTGGAACTCAAAAGGTAGACCAGGCTGACCTCGAACTCACAGAGACTCACCTGCCTCTGTCTCCTCAGTATTGGGATCAAAGGCCTGTGTCACTATGACTGGCTACAATTGGAGCTTTCTTGAGGCTGGGGAGATGGCTCTCATTAGCAAAGTGTCAGCCTACATGAGAAACTGAGTTCAGGTCCTAGCACTACCACAAAAATCCCTGTGTGACAGTACATGGCACACATTGGTAACCCTAGTGCTGACACGTTGGGGACAGAGATCACTGGCCAGCCAGGTTAGCCAATCAGTGAACAGTGGGTTCAGTGAGAGGCTTTGTGTCAAAAAATAAAGTGGGCATTGATTCACAGAGGAAGACACCTAATATTGGTCTCCAGCTTCTACATGCCCCCCCACCACAACAACAGCAACACAAAATCAATTCCTGAAAAATAAACCAAAACAAAATATAATTTAAGGTAATAGATAGATAGCTCAGTGGTTAAGAGCATTGTTGCTATTTTAGAGGTCCCAGGTCCTGTTCCCTGCACCCACATTTATCTGTAACTCCAGGAGAGCTGATGCAGGAAGATCTTGGGTTTGAGTTCAGTTCAGTATGGGCTACATGGCAAGACACTATCTCATGTAATAATAATAATATATATAATGAGATACATACATATATGTGTACATACATATATGCATATATATATAGTATAATATCATCCCAAGTGGCTGGCACAGACTTAGTTTTCAATAAGCATAAATTACTGTGCTGGATGGTTTTATGTCAACTTGATGCAAACTGGGGTTGTCTGAAGGGAGTGAACCTTAGCTATGGTTCTTATGGAAAAATGCCTCCATAAGATTTGGTTGTAAGGCGTTTTCTTAATTAGTGATTGATGTGGGGGAGCCCAGCTCATCATGGGTAGTGCCATCCCTGGGCTGGTAGTCCTCAGAAAGCAAACAGAGCAAGCCAGTAAGTAAGCAGCACCCCTCCATGGCCTCTGCATCAGCTCCTGTGTCTAGGTTGCTGCCCTGTTTGAGTTCCTGTCCTGGCTTTCTTCAATGATGAACAGCAATATGAAAGTGTTAACCAAATAAACTCCTTGCTCCCCAACTTGCTTTTGGTCATGGTGTTTTATTGCAGCAAGGGAAACCCTAACTAAGATGCTTACCTTTCTCCAAATTCAGTATCAAGTGCATTGACTTGTATTTTTTGTTGTTGTTTTCAGTTTTTTGTTTTTTTTCTGAGGCAGGGTCTCGCTCTGTAGCTCAGGCTGGTCTCCTATTCAGCTGCTCCTCTGCCCCAGCTTCTCAAATACTGGGATTTTAGGTATGAGCCAATATGCCTGACTAAGATTTATTTCAAAACATGTTTGTCCAAATAACGGCAGGCGGGTGAAGTTTGTTTTTCAGACAGATACATTTTAGTGTATGTCAAATATGGAAGGACATCTGCATGCCATTCTTGTGGCTTATTAATGTGGTTCGGCCCTTCCATATTTTATGTTCTGTGTCTTATTAAAGTGGTTCAGTCCTTCCATATTTTATATTAATGTGGTTCAGCCCTTCTGTATTTTATATTTATTCACTGAGTGCATATGTGAATTCACTGAGTGAATATGTTATTTGTGTGTCTGTTTGTGTATATGCAGACATGTATGCCTTGGCATGTGAAGGCCAGAGGACAACCTTTAGGGAATTATTTCCTCCTTCCATGTGGGTTCCAGGGGTCATACTTGGTCCATCAGGATTGGTGACAAGTACCATTACTGACAGAACCATCTTGTCAATGTCTTCATCCATGTTTTTGATGGAGCAGAACCTTTCTTCTTTTTTTGTTTTTGTTTTTTTCGAGCCTGTAGCTTTGGAGCCTGTCCTGGAACTAGCTCTTGTGGAGTAGGCTGACCTTGAACTCACAGAGACCCGCCTGCCTTTGCCTCCCAAGTGCTGGGATTGGGATTAAAGGCGTGTGCCACCACTGCCCGGTGCAGCAGAGCCTTTCTTTAGCTGTCTTCCTGTTCACTCCGTGATTAGATGACACCAGCCTTTTCATTGGCCGTTTCACTCCTGTTCACTCCGTGATTAGATGACACCAGCCTTTTCATTGGCCTTTTCCCTCAATTGTTGAGATATGGATGAGCTGTGGAGGAAAAGATGGTCTCCTAGGGGCCACCTGATTGCAGGACCTTGCAGACAAAAATAATATGCTAGAGATAAAGCTGCCACCGATTAAGTCCTGATAACGGCTCACACACTTCAGTTTCCATGTGGTCTGATTTATCAGGAGGAATGTAAACATGATTTAGAGGGTTTATGACCGTTTTCCTTTGGATAAGTCATAATCAAGTGGTTATTTATAGTTTCTTATTGTCACCTGTGTAGATCAAGGATTTATTGCCCTTTATTGCCCTGAGTCATTGTGAGTGGCTGCTTGCTAAGTAACCCTGCACCTGGAGAGGAAGGGGTTGGCAGCATCCCCACCCAGTGGGGATCCTGGCACACTGCACGGAGGGAAGCATGTGCTGGCAGCTCATAGCAGAGCGATGAACAGCCTAGCATGGAGCCTATTGCGGGAACCCTGTCATTCACCTCAGCGTGGTCATCTCCCTGAAAGGGGCTGAACTGATGGTGACCTTGGCCAGCGCAGCTTAGCAACTCATACCTGTGGTCCCAGCTCTTGAGATGTAGAGATGGGAGGCTAAGGAGTTTAAGGCTAGCCTTGGCTACATAGGGAGTTCAAGGCCAGCCTGAAGGCTGAGACACCCGGTCCCAGCAAAAGAGGTGAGTGGTTCAAGGTCACATACAAAATTCCAGAAGGATCCAGACCACCAAAGTCGGAGGAGTCCTCCCATCCTAGACTTCACTACCCAGTAGGCAGCAGCCGTTTGGGCAGTCCCCAAGGAACAAGGACAAATTTTAGAAGAATCGTCATTAAAATTTTAGAAAACGGAAAGAAAGTTCTTATCGATTCTTTGGTCGAATCCATTCATTTTTTGCAGATGAAGAAGACTACAACGTGTACAGCTGGGTCACTGCGATAAGCTGGGTGGTGGTGGCAAACAGTGCTCTCTCTCTCTCTCTCTCTCTCTCTCTCTCTCTCTCTCTCTCAGAGTCAGGGAACAATTTACAAGAGTCATGTGGGTCTCAGGGGTTGAACTTAGGTCATCAGGCTTGGCAGTACATGGAAGAACCTTTACCTAAGAACCATCCACCTTCCTATATATTTTTTTTATTTTTATTTATTTATTTTTAAATAGGGTCTCTTTGAGTCCTAGACTGGCCTTGAACTTGTTATGACCTTGAATTTCTAATCCTTCTGGTTCCACCCTCCCAGTGCTGGGACTTCAGCTCTTTGCCACCAGCCTGACTCTAGCTAAGCTTTTTGTTGGTTGTATTTTGAAAGAAGGGGGAAGCAAACCTTATGTAAAACCTCACCCACTCTACTACTCTAGCAAGTGGTGACACATTTTCAAGGTCTTTCTTGTTTCAGGTAAACCAAAGGTGTGTGCCATCTGTTTTACTTGCCTGCATAACTTTAGCACTAGGCATCTTATTGGTATTGAAATCTAGACAAAGGCAGGAAATTGAAGAAATGGAAAAATTGAGAGAATAGATTCCTCTGCCTCTGTGCGGTAGGGCCGGGGTGACTCTCAGCAATGTTATAACCTGGAAAGGGCGGTCATTCAGACTCTGTCCTTGTTAGCTTTGCAAGACCATGACCCAGTCACAGTCCATCACTGAGGTAAGTCAGTAGAGGCAGGAGCTGATGCAGAGGCCATGGAAGAGTGCTGCTTACTGGCTTGTCCCTCACGGCTTGCTCAGTCTGCTTTCTTACAGAGCCCGGGACCACCAGCCCAGGATGGCACCACCCACAGTGGGCTGAGTCCTCTCCCCAGCAATCGTTCACCAGGAAAATTCCCCAACAGACTAGCCTACGGGCTAATCTGATGGAGGCAGTTCCTCATCCCGTTCCCTCTTCCCAGGTGGCTCTAGCGTGTCACGAGTTGACAAAAAAACTGACCAGGACAGATGTCATATTAGGAAACACGACTTAGTGTACACAGATTGCAGCATTTCTGACCAGTCTCCTTTAGTGAGTTTGTCAGAGACCTAGTGTCCAGCAAGGACAAGGAAACTGTTTCTTTTCCCTCCAACCTTGTATTTGACCCCTCCTGGCTCCCTTCCCCATCTGTCCTCTTTTTTTCCCCTTCCTGCTCTGCCAGGGCAGGACTCCACAGCACTCTTTCAAGATCTGGCGTTTACATTATGCTCTAGGAATTTACCAAGTCAACTCTTGCGTCTCGTAAACAGCAACTCACAGCCAGACTGGCACCGAAGAGAAACAATGGGATGGTCTCCATGGGCTGGCAGCATCAAAGAGGGGCTCATTGCAACAACACACCTCTTGCCCTGTGTGTGGAAGATGATCCCAGTGTAGGAACACAGATACATCCTCTCCGAAGGCCCTGAAGTAGATGGCGGGCTTACTCCCAACCACGTAGGAAGTAAGCAGAACCCAGGGACCAAATCACTGATCTCAGAGGTCTCTGGCAAGGGACTGCTATTAAATTTAGATCTTTCTAGAATCAAGTGGTAATAGAATTAGCCGATGGTATCGTTTGTGGAAAAGGAAAAGAAGCTGAAGGTGGAACTAAGAGGAATAGTTTGTCCTTTCTTCTGGCATCTTGAAGAGTAAGGCTTTGTTGGAAGGATGGAGCTGGAAGGGACCTTGGTTCGAGTGGGATTTGGAGCTGATCCTAGGATGAGAGTGTCCTGCTTAGGGATAAAAATGCTCCATCAGTGTGTGAGCTACTTGGAGGCACAATCTGTCCCTGTGAGTTAAGGCCTTCCAATACAACCAAGCCTCAAATAAATGCCAGATAGCTCCGTTCTCCAACTGCCCTCGGGTTAGTTAATTCCACTTCCCTGTGACCTCTGCTTACCTCCCAGTTATCAACCCCCAGAGCTGGCTCTCCTCATTAATTCTACACTAGGCTTCCTCAATCTAATGTGGTGACCTCAGATGACCTTTCCTTCCTTCCTGGCTTAACCCTACAATGCTAACTCCATTTTGATTCTCTGAAGTGAATTTCTACTAGAAAATAGAAACCTGAGGCGTGGACTCAAAGGAAAGAGACACTACTCTCATTTCTAGACGCTTCCCCCTGCATCTAGCCCCACTGTAGAGTGTTTCCGAAGGCGAGAGGCGAGGTCTCTATTCTTGGGCTTGCCAGGTACAAGAAAGGAAAATTACAATCAGCTCTGTCTTCCTCTTATAATGACCTCATCATACATTCCAAAGCACGGGGCGCCTCCAGCACTCAGCCCCAAGGCCTCCATCTGTGAGTCCATCTGAACCCACGGTGCTTGGAGCAACAGTGTGTCAGTGCATCATCACTGGCTCTGTCTCCTGTGAAATACAGCCTTCAGGAAAGGAATGCTACAATAAAAAAGACAGCAGACTGTTCTCCTCCCACTGGGAAGTTCTCTGAACTTAGACCTCTGCATTGTAACTCCTGTCCTGATGATATGACTTTGACATATGGGCCTATCACACTTTTTAGATCACTTTTGTAGGTATCCAGTTGTCGGGTGGGGTGAACCTAGCTTGTTTGTTTTTTTTTTAATTTTTTAAAATTTATTTATTTTTATTTAACATATATTGATATTTTGCCGTGGGTGTCAAGTCCCCTGGAACTAGAATTATAGACAGTTGTGAGTTGTCATATGAGCGATAGGAATTGAATCTGGGTCCTCTGGAAGAACAGGTAATACTTGTAACCACTGAGCCATCTTTCCAACCTTATTTTTTTATTTTTGAGTGCATGTGTGTATCTGTGTGTGTATGTGTGTGTGTGTGTATGTGTGTGTGTGTGTATGTGTTTGTGTGCGCACATACGTGCACATGAATATGTTGTACTCAAAAGTCAAAAGAAGGCATTGAATCTTCTGGAACTGTAGTTACAGTTATGACCTTCCCAATGTAGGCGCTAGAAAAAAACTTGGGTTCTCTGGAAGACCAATAAGTGTTCTTACCTGTTAAGTCATCTTTCCAACCCCACTTATAAAATTTTTCTGTATTTTATATTATATTATCTTAAACTTGGGGGCTCTCAATGAAATAGCTGGTCTGTGATGTTCAAAAGTCATGAAGAGTAAGAGAAAATCAATGAAGTGTTCCAGATTGGAAGATTAATGATATGAGACCTAAATGGAACTTTGGACCCTGAATTGGGCCATTTTGTGTGGGATCTGGGATTCAAGAACTAGAATCTGATGAATGTTGAGGCTGGCTTTGTTTTTTAGGAAAATTCACTGAGTCAAAACAATGGACTCAAAAATATTATATATATGCCATATATTGATTCTAATTTAAAATCAATCTATTGAGAGGGTCTCATATATGCCAGGCTGACCTCTAACTCACTATGTAGCCAAGGATGACCTTGAATTTATGATCCTCCTGCCTCTACTTCCTCAGTGCTGGGATGGAACTCCAGGTGTGTATGATCACCCTGCCTTGGTTTATGAGTCCCTGGGGATTGAACCCAGGTCTTCATTTCACACTAGGTAAAGACACCTTCAGCTGAGCTACTCCCCAGCAATGTTCTCAGTTTTCGAATTGTAAATAGGTAAAGAAAAAAAATATTATTATAAGAAATGCAACATTCTCCTGAGCACCCCCAAAGCTATGCTGTCAGTGGATCATCTTGGGAAGACCCTGGCAGAAGCTTAGGGGGTCGGCCGTGTCACACACCCACCCAGCCCTGCTCTTCTGAGCCGAGCGGTCATTCCAGTGTGCTGTGAAATGAACTATGTGATATTTCTACTGCAAACAGAATTCAGCGTGCTCAGATTAGATGTCGGCCCTGCACATTCCATGGGTGTGAAGCATCAGGCTGGAACCTAGAAGTGTCTGAAGCCTGACTCAGATGTTTATGTGAGCCATTCCTTCCTGACTGTGAAAACACCACTTGCCCATTATCCAAGGGAGATTTAAAAAGAAACGGTAAAAATGCTAGGCATGGTATCATAGGCCTGCAGTCTCGCACTCGAGGCGCCGAGGCAGGAGGATCCTAAGTCTGAAGTCAGCCTAGGCTGTAGAGTAAAACTCTGTGTCAAAACCAAAGTAAAAGTAACAGCAACGAAAACAATGCAAAAATAATGAAAAGAAAATCCAGTCTCGGCCTGTTGTTGACACTGCAGGCTTTAGACTTAAAGATGGCTCTCATTCTTAAGCATTCTTAAGCTATTATTTGTGGTGCTGGGTATGGGCTCTTTTTACAAATGACAACTGTGTGTTTGTTTATTTAGTTATTGTGTGTTTGTGGGAATGTGTGTGTGTGTTCTTTAAGTGACTACATAATATTCCATTGGATTTTAGTTAGATAGTTTATGCTAGGGGTGATCTAGTAGCTTGCTTTTTAAGTTTTTATCTATTTAATTACATGTGGGGTGTACGTGTGCTCTCCTTCATGGGGGAAGTCATAGTGGAACGTTTGGGACTCAGTTCTCTCATCTTTTATGTGGTTTGGGGGTTCAAACTCAGATCTTAGACTTTCGAGGAAAGCACTCTACTCTCTGAGCTATCTTACCAGTTCCTTTATTTAATTCTTTTGGTACTGGTGGTTGAACCTAGGGCATCATACTTGCTACGTGCTTTGCCAGTGCTCTGCCTCAGAGCTGTGTGTACCACTCTCTGATTTAGTGGCTTCTAGCATTTGCCTTTATAAACATGGTTGCGATGAACTCCGTTATTATTGCTGTTGTTATTTGGAAACAAACAGTTTATGAAGAAGAAAACAACAATAACAACAACAACAAAACAAGGCACTCCAGGGGTGGCAGAGTTCTGGTGAACTTAAAATATGGGCGCTCAAAAAGTCTATATTTAGTTTAGCTTTTTGTTTTGTTTTGTTTTGTTCTTTTTTTTCAAGACAGGGTTTCTTTGTGTAACTGTCCTGGCTATCCTGCAACTTGTTTTGTAGACCAGGCTGTCCTTGAACTCACTGAGATCCTCCTGCTTCTGCTTCCCAAGTTCTGGGATTAAAAGCATTTGCCACCCCTGCCCAGCCTATACTCAGTTTTTTATGAGCATCCTTAGTTAAATAAAAATTAGCACAGGCGCTACACACCTAAGACATGGTTGTCCAAATTGCTTCTCAGAAGGGTGAAGCTAGCAATAACCTCACAAATTGCCAAATGATACTCCATTTCGAAACCTGGAGTATAAACTAAAAACCCAAGTAATACATTCGAGATCATTATCACTTTAAGTTTTTTATAACATCATTGTTAGGTATACTTTAAGTAGTTGTGAAAGGTCCTGAATTCTGCATGTGTAAGATGTCTAGAAGTATAGACAAAACAAGACCATCGAGGCTGCCTCTGAACTGTGTACACATCGCAAACCCCTTTTCAAAATAAAATTATTTTTATTAATTTTTTTAAAATTTCATTTTATGTGTATGGATGCTTTGCCTGAATATGTGCACCTGCATATCCAGTGCCTGAGGAGGCCAGAAGGGATCCCCTGAAACCATCATAGACAGTTGTGAGCTGCCATGTGAGTGCTGGGAATTGAACTCTGGTCCTCAGGAAGAACGGTTAGGGCTCTTAACCACTGTGCCATCTCTCCAGCCCCTTAATTTTATTCTTAATTATATGTATGGGTGTATATCATATCTGGGGGTGTGTGCAATGGGTTCACGGTCCTGAAGGAACCAGAGGGGAATCAAGGTCCCTTGAGCTGGAGTGTAAGGGTGCTCTTAGCCACTGAGCCATCTCTCCAGATCCCAAAGTTTGTTTTATTGAGACAGAATTTGATCTATCCCAAACTAATCTCAAACTCACAGCAATCCTCCTGCCTCAGCCTCTTAACTGTTGGAATTAGAAGTGTGTGCCATCATGCCTGTTTCAAGCCACTCTTTGTGGGCTATTTATTCATGTGAAATTGATCCTAGCATCTCTTGAGGTACAATGGCTATGTTGCCGACTCTGGGCTCTTTTTCACCTCCCTATATAGACTTTCATTGTATTGTATGGGCCATTCCTAACCTGTAGTATAGGTACAAGTGAGGCGGTTGTCCCACAGACTACCACCTCAGTACCGAACTCAGGCTCAGCATTTGTCTCAGGATAGTTCCAGCCATCCTTTTCAGAGTTGGGCAGAGTTGGCAGCTGCCATACAGCAAGTGAGAATCTGGAGATTCGGGACTCTTGTTAGCTAATGGCAGAAGAGTCTGGCAGTCTTGGGTTTGAGGCTCAGCTTAACTTATCTATCACTGCTGTGTGACAGTGGGTAAAGCCCATGACTTTTCTGAGCCTTCATTCCTTCATCTGTGAAAGGGGATCACCATGACAACCTTGTAAGAGTGTGCAGACAGGATGAAGGTACACACAGAGAAAGCACCTAGCGCTTGGTTGGTACTTGGAGACTGTACACTCCGTGGCCACTTCTGAGCTGTTTGCATTCCCCCCCCCCCCCCGGGCTGTGTTTTCACGTGCTACTTCCCTCTCTACTGGGGAAGGCGGGTCACATGGGTCAGTACTCTCCCTTAACAGGTCGGCAGCCCCGGAGAGGTGGAGAACAACCTGCCGACCTGCTTCGTCCTGGGACTGGGGAGGCTGGGCAGGAGCTTTAGGTCTTTGACACTTGGGGTGGGGCTCTTCCTTTTTTGATACTGGCTTCCTGTTTCATAAACTCCTGGTACCGAGTCCAAAGCTTCTTGGGCCAGTGTTGAGCCAGCCCTGCCCGGTTCTCCTCCAGTCAAGGCTGGATTCAGACAGACTTCGGGCTGGCTGTCTGCAGAGGGCCAGGTTGTGCTGTGGGCAGTGCGGTGTCTGGAGACACTTACTTGTGCTTTGCTGTTGAACACAGCCTTACCCTCAGACAGCATAAATGAGCAGGCTTAGCTGTACTTTAGTAGAACTGTATTTACTGGAGCCAGCGAGTGGCTGGGCCCGTGGGCAAGGCTGTGGTTATCAACCCTTGGTACTCAAGGAGCAGGGGGCTACTTGGGCCCGTTGGTGGCAGACACTTGGTTATTGCATACTTAATACATGAGAACTTCTGAGTGTCTCTTTTATGAAGAATCATTCTGAAGTTATTATGCTTTTAAAAATCTATTTTAAAAATCTATTTGAAAAATGATTGTGCCAGGCAGTGGTGGCGCACGCCTTTAATCCCAACACTTGGGAGGCAGAGGCAGGCGGATCTCTGTGAGTTCGAGGCCAGCCTGGTCTACAAGAGCTAGTTCCAAGACAGACTCTAAAACTACAGTGAAACCCTGTCTCGAAAAATCAAAAAAAAAAAAAAAAAAAGATTGTGTTGTATTTAATGAAAGGATATTTTTTAAAGATTTATTTATTTATGTGCATTGGTGTTTTGCCTGCATGTATGTCTGTGTAAGGATGTTGGATCACCTTAAAATGGAGTTACAGCCGGTTGCAAGCTGCCATATGGGTGCTGGGAATTGAACCTAGGTCCTCTGGAAGAGCAGCCAGTACCCCCAACCACCGAGCCGTCTCTCCAACCCGAGGAATTTATTTTTAGAAGCTTTATTACTTTTATTTGTATGAGCGTTTATGTGCCTACATGTGTTTATGTAGTCCATGTGTTCATGGTTCCATGGGTGCATGCAGGTGTTCATGGGTGCCAAAGGATGCTGGGTCCTCTAGAACTGGAGTTGTGGGTGGTTGTGAGCCACCTGATGTGGATGCTGGGACCTGAATCCCTGTCATTTGCAAGAGCTGTGAACTGCTGAACCATCTTTCTAGCTCTGTTTCTAGGCATGGGTAGGGGTCTTTCCATGTAGCCATGCTTGTCCTGGAACTTGCTGGCTAGACCAGGCTGGCCTCAAACTCACAAAGGAGCTAAAAATGACCTTAAACTCACTCCTGACTCTAATTCTGGAGCAGAGTGCTGGGTTGGCAGGCTTGCACCATCACGCCTCGTATATGAGGTGCTAGGGATTGATCTCAGGGACTAAGATCTCTGGGAAACACTTTACTAACTGAGTTATATACATCAGGCTGGCCTTGAAGTCAAGATAATCCTTCTGCCTCAACCTCCCAAGTGTTGGGACTGTAGACTTTGTACCCTGTGCTAGTCAGTTCTAAGGAATTTCCATTTTAGGAGGTGGGAGGTTGCTGGGATTAAAGGCATGTACCACCACACCCAGCCAGGAATTTAAATTTAAAAAACAAACTTTCATGTTATTTTGCATTGAAAACAGATTGGGAAAGAGTGTGTATTCTCAAATGTAGATGAAAAATTATTTTCAGGTATTCTGAGCATTTTTTTCTATCTGTTTGTTATTTTATTTTGGTTCTCATGCACAGAGGGTAATTTTCTTTTCTTTTTCTTTTTTTTACATTTTTTTATTGATATTTATTGAGCTCTACATTTTTCCCTGCTCTCCTCCCTGCCTTTCCTCTCCCCCCATCAATCCTCTCCCAAGGTCGCCATGCTCCAGAGGGTAATTTTCAATTAAACTCTATCTGGCAGATTTGGACAGCTTTTTGTTTTAATCAGGAAGACAACATCTCAAGTGCATCTCACTTTCACACATGTACCATTGTTGACTCGCGTCATTAAAATAATGGCTGAAGACACATTCATTCTTTCAAAGATCACCTACCACCCTGTGCAGTGTAGAGAAGAATCAACACGTGGATGTTCATGGACTGTTTGCTTCCAGAACATTCCTCTCGACAATGATGGCCTCCTAGCCCCATGGCCAAAATACATTTAGCTGTGTTTTGTCTACAGACGTGTCCAACAATAGCAAGTGCACATGACCACTGGTTTTAGGAAACTTGCATAGTTCTTTTGAAATATTGACCCCAGCTGAATAAAGGATGCCTATTTTCAAAATTATTACTCTGTCACCTTCAGTAATTATTCTGCAGGAGCCTGCCAAGAAATATTTCTCATTTGTGAATCCTGATAAAATGCCTTAGAAGTCCCAGTAACATGCTCAAGGATCACCTGGAGGGGAACAAACGTCACTTTCTGACGTAAAGACTTCAGACTAGAATGTTAGGGGATGAGGAGGAAGCCCCGTGGCAGAATGCTTGCCCAGTAGACATGAGACCCAGCAGCTTGCGCGCGCACACACTTACACACACACACACACACACACACACACACACACACACACACACACACACTGGTGCAACCTGAAAACCTAATAAGGTATTAGATAATCCTAACTTTGGGGGTTTTTCTCCTAGCCCAGGCTGGCCTCAAACTCTCTTTGAACTTCGGATCCTCTTGTGTCTACCTCCTGGGTGCTGGAATTATAGGCTTCAAGCACATAAAGCAGGCCCTCTACCCTCGGGCCACATCCCCAGTTATCACTGTCACTTTCTGAGAGCGTTATTACACAGTGCATCTGCCTCTGTCTGTCCCTGTTGCCCAGAAGTAGGTGCGAGTGTGTGTTGGGGTTCCCTAGTGAAAAGTTTCTGCACCCCAATAAGCCTCTCCACTGATGCAATAATCCAAATCAAACCGAATTAGAAAAAGCCCAGGTTTGATGGATACCAGCCCTTCCAGATGGCTTTCCAGTCCCTCAGAGAGGAGCTGGGTAAGGAAGACTGGAAAACCACTTGTTTGTTGTCTAGGGTGCTGTCTAAATACCCTGTGGGAGTGGTCTTGAGCATCTCTGGGGAGGGGTCATTGTTCAGCAGACTTTCTCAAAGGTGGAGTCTGTACTGAGGCAACTGCCAGGGGAAGGGGTTTGGGATGGAACTTCTGTGCAAACATTCCAGACTCTTTGGATATGTGGATGCCAGGGGCTGGGGTGTAGCCTGAACCCAAACATTTCAGACTCGGGATATATGGATACTAGGAGCTGAGGTGAAGCTTCCACACCTAGCACGAAACAGACTTTGTTCCCAGCTTGGCATCATTCAGCCTCATGACCATCCATCCAGCAGCCACACTGGGTTTTGAATGAGGCTCCCCTGGGCACCCATGTGTCTGTCAGCCATCACTGCTCTTAACCCACTTGCCATTTGAAGGCCACGCCTCATAAGGAGACCAATGCGGGCGATGCAAACAGGCAAAAAAAAAGGTGGCTTTCAGGATGTCAGTGTGTTCTGTCCTCCTAAGGGTGTAGAGATAAAAATCTATCCATCCCATTGATGTTCATCTTTTATCTTTATGTGACTGATTCTGTAGAAAATGCCGATGCGCTTCTAACTACTCGGGATAATCAAGAGGGACAGGGGAGTGATGCCCCGGGGTGACTGCAGTGGGAAGCAGCATCAAAAGCCAGCGCCCTCCTCTCCTAGATCAGGAAGTGGACAGATGAGTGCTGGTGTCCAGCCCCATTTCTCTCTTTGTGTTCAGCTCAGGACCTGAGAACATGCACGGTGCTGCTCACGCTTACAGTGGGTTTTCCCTCCCCAGTTAACTCTATCCAAAACCTTGAGGGTGCAGTTCTGCCTGGCAGTTTGTTTCCCTTGTGTTTCTAAATCGCATCAAGTTGACTGGAGAGTCACCATCCCAGCTGTTCTGGGCAGGTTCTGATTCTCCCTCTGTGAAGGTTCTGCCCATTGTTAATTTCTGGATAAGCCGAAGTTGAACTCCTCAGACTAAGCCGTGAGTGGGTACAGCTGCTGTTCCCACCTGTTGCTGCGTGGGCATGGCTTTGGGGCGATTACAGAAGGGATGGTGCGCTTTTTAATAAACAGGAGGAAGTGGTTCTTCAGATACTTCACTGCTTCCATTTTCCAGAATCTTCTAGAAAATGAGCACTGGGGGAGGGGGAAAGATAATCATATTAATTCAAGGTTTTCTACTGTGAAAGTAATGAATCTGGGGCTGGAGAGATGGCTCAGTGGTTAAGAGCACTGACTGCTCTTCCAGAGGACCGGGGTTCCATTCCCAGCACCCACATGGCAGCTCACAACTGTCTGAAGATCCAGTTGCAGGGGATCTGACACCTTCACACCAATGCACATAAAATAAAGTTAAATAAACCATAAAAATATTTTTTAAAAAAAGAACAGAGCTGTGAAGGCTAATGGGTTGAGCAACGTGCATAAACACGTAACAAGCAGTTCTGAGCCGTCTCAATGCCAAGAACCCTTTAAAAGAAAAAAAGTAATGAATTCAAATATAGGGTTTCTTTTTTTGTTTGTTTGTTTTTAATGAAGAAAACAATCATACCTCGCTCTAGAGTGTTGATGTTTTGGAACTCACAGCATTAAGAGAACTTCTGGAAAGGCTAGGGTGAGCCCCACACTGTGGCTTGCCTGTTACCTATAATCATGTATTTCTCTTTTTGGAGTACGCTTTCCTTAATGGATGACATTCTTAAAATAGAGCACTCTAGTGTCTGCGGTGGCAGGGCCCAGGGTTCTGATAACTACTTGAGACAGTGTTCTATGAATGCAGCCCTTCCTCAGAACAGCCAGCGCAAAGGTGCGGCGGCCGTTGTGCCGGCAGCCCCTTTCCTGTACACAGACAAGGCCTCACACGATGGTGGCAACCCAGCCCAAGAGACAGGAAGGCTCGCTGTTTCCTGTCACTTAGTTCCCGTCCAGTTTAGAACCTGGGATCTCTGGCCCAGAAGCTTGTCTTTAATTATCGTCACACCCTCTGATTCTCTGGTCTTTATAGTGAGCTATGGAAACCTTTTTGGGGGGCAGGGCTAAAATTACAACTGTAGACAGAACAAGAAGGGAAGGGATGTCCCGAAATTTGAGGCAAAAGGCTAAAGGGGTACGTGCAGACTCAGTCAGGGTGAAGGAAGTCCAAACCTTCCTGAGTGGTTTGCACTGTTTGCTGTACACTGGTTGGCTTCCCGCCTTCCAAGCTGATGGCTTAGGACAGTAATGGTTTATTGTGTTTGTTATTTTTTACCTCTCTGCCTGCCTTCTGCCTTCTAACATTTATTTTGAAGCTACTGTTTTATACCCAGTCAAACTCTTGGTCAAAGGCGAGGGTAGAATCGTATACGTTTTCAGGAAACAACTATAGCTGGCGAGGAAGCAAAGTAGGAAGGAAAATGGCAAGTGATAACCGAAAGTAGCAGCTGCAGCATAAAAGAGACCGGAAGCATCTAGGTGCTGATGGCGGGGAACCCCAGAGTGACAGTTGCGGTTCCTGAGTGTGTCACGGGTTTGTGAGATTGCTTTGTTCATTCGATGGGTTGACAGAATGCCTCCGACGGGTCCTTGTCGGGAGAGATCTGGAGGCATGGCAGAAGGTTGAAGGTAAGTTAGTGTGCTGGTTGATTGTCGTTGTCAACTTGATACAGCCTAGTCAGTGAGGCTATGTCAAATATGACTCAAAGGCCTGGTGTGTATATAGCTCAGTGATGGAGCACTGGGAACAGCGTGGGTGAGGAATACTGTGATTCACTCTGGAGGAAATAGGAGGATGATCAGGAAAGTCAAAAAACAAAACATAATTTACCACGTGACTCTGCTCGAGTTCTTGACACCTTACTACGGAGTCTGCTCTAAGTTTCTATGAAGTTATGCTGGGAAGGTTATTCTCATTCCGTAAAGGCCTACATAAAAAAAAATTACTAAATCCTCAATAAAGTCAGTAAATGTCAACAACTGAGTAATCACAAAAATACATATACTTATGATAAATCTGAAGGATTGTTGTTTTAGGCCTGTGCCTCTATAACTTTAATAAAGGCAGTCACTAAAATTAGAATGTGAGAAGGGTAAAGAGAGAGGGGCTGGAGGATGTGCTCCAGCAAGGTGAGTGTGTGAACGGAGAAAGTAGAAGGCAGGCGTGTGAAAAACCAGGGCTTCCTTCTTGGGAGAGGGTAAAACAACATGACAGGGACCTCTGGGACAAGGCAAGAAAGATGTATTCTCTTACGCAGTAACCATCCAGAAAGTCTAGGGGCACACGCCTTTAATCCCAGCACTCGGGAGGCAGAGGTAGGCCAGTGGTCTACAGAGTGAGTTCCAGGATAGGCAGGGCTACGTAGAGAAACTCTGTCTTGAAAAAACCAACTAAACAAACAACAAACAAAAACGTCCTTCTGGGAAGTTGCACAGATCTGGAGTTCTGGGACTGTGTATAAGTATCTGGAAAACTTAGCACTTGAAGATTGTGAGATGGGTGTTAACTTGAGAGAAAAAACAAACAGAAAATACGACAATTAAAAACTAATTGTACTATACTACGGATGCAAGAGGTACAAAATTTACACAATGTGACTATAGATACATGTAAGAATAACAAATCCAAAGTTCTTAAGCAAATATAAATATTGAGAGGGCAAAGGGAAGCCAGTGGATAGTGTGTAAACTGATAAAAGAGAAAGTAATATAACCCAGACATCATATTTAGAAAAGAGTAGGGACTGAAAGCATGGATCAGCATCTAAGAGCAGTCACTGTTCTCCCAGAGGACCTGGGTTCAATTCCCAGCACCTACGTCAGGTGGCTTCCTTACGAGTGCCTCTCACTGCAGCTCCCGGGCAGGGGATCTGATGCTCTCTTACGGTTTCTGCAGGCACCTGCACTCGTGTGCATACACCCACCCACAGACACATGCATACACATAATAAAATAATAAAAATAAGCTGGACAAGGAGGCGTCCACTTTCAACCCCAGCACTCAGGAGGCAGAGGCAGGAGGATCTCTGTGAGTTCATGACCAGTCTGGTCTACAGAGGGAGTTTCAGAACAGCCAGGACTACATAGAGAGATCCTGTTTCAAAACAAACAAAGGAAAATAATAACACTAAAATAAAGAAGTAAAATCAATTTTTTAAAAAGTAGTAAATGCCTTAAGAGAAAATTACGAAGAGTTAAAGTTGTGTCAGACTGGGAAGTGAGAGGGTGTGTGATAAGTGTCTGATGGTTTAAGCCTTAAACCTAAGTTTTTATTATTCTTGGAAGAGATAGTCTGTGAAAGAGTTAAGCACAGAACATGTGCTAAATATATATATATATATTTTTTTCTGAGGATCTAAAGTGTGTTTGATCCAATGCATGTAGACAGTTCCTTGCAAAGCTGTAGAGAATGATGCTGGGACATTTAATTTTCCCACACGGCATTCCTGGTTCTGGTTCTACTGAGGCTTGCTTTTACATCCGTGAGCATCATGCTTGTGACCCCACTGCGTGTGGCTGCATGTACATGTGCGAGTATGCACTCCTTAGCTTATGAAGTTGGTTTAAATGATACGGCTTTGGCAGCCACATCAGTTGGAACCTCCTTGACACCATTCGGCACCTGGACACGGGCGGCATTTTCCACCCCTGTCCTACATTGTGTATTTATTTGTCTCGGGGGTTAGGCCCTAAGGACAGAAAGAACAAAACACCTGATCCATGGCATTCAAGGCCTGCGGAAGCTAGGATTTTACACACACACCCCCCACCCATTGCTCTGGCTTCATTTCTAGTGGCCCAGATATCACTGAAGTGCAGCCAAAGCACCAACAGCTGTCTGCAAACTTGCTTTTGGCCCCAGTGCCATTGCTCTTGTTACTCTTCCTACTTCACACAGACTTCTTGTCCCTCACCACCAGCTTCCCCAGAGGAAGCCTTCTTGGCCACCCTCAGCTGGGCGAGCAGTCCCCTCTGGGGCTCTCATAGGGACTGTACAAGCCCCCTGTTTGCAGAGTCTCAGAACCAATGCACCAGCCTAATGTTTTGGAGTCTGCCTCTCCCTGGAACTGGTGATTTCTCAAGAGAGTTGGAGGGCCATGTCGGGATCAATTTCTATGGTGTAAATGCTCTTACAGTCATTAATGCCTGGTCACTGGTGTGTCATAGATCATGCAACTCAGAAGTGACGTGCAGTCTTCACACGCTATTTCCTTCAAAACAGTGTAGTAGACGGCATTGCTCATGTTTGCCAGTTTCATATATAAAGAATGCAGAGGTCACTGCTCCCGTGCGCTGAACTCTGGTGTGTTTCCCTTGCCTGGTGTGTGTGAAGTGCTGGGTTCCATTCCTAGCACCACAGGGTGGGTGGGGGAGGTTCAAGGACAGTTGGGCTGCGCACACTGTCTTTTTTTTTTTTTTTTTGAAAGCAGGGTTTCTACGCAACCCTCTCACCAGGTTGGCCTTGAACTCGTAGAGATCTGCCTGTCCCTGAGGGATTAAAGGTGTGTGCCATGGCACTTAGCTCAGAACCCTGTCTTGAAACTCATTCAACCACCCCCACACCAATAAAAAGAAAAGAATAAAGGGAAAAATAGATTGTTTGTTGAAGACCATATGTGTATATGCCAAATGACTACTGTCCTGTGTTTTACCTGTTGAAATTGGTGCTGAAGCCAAGACTAGATGGGTCTGGTGGGAGTTTTAAAAGTCGGGTGGGAATGGGTTTTAGAGATAGATACTGTAAGACATGCAGGTAAAACCAACAGAAAGAAGATCACTGCTCCAAGAAGATGGCATGAACATAATCAGCCCCAAGGTAGACGTTAGTCAGCTCTCCGTTACCGTGACAAAGCACCCGAGCTCATCAAATTAACAGAAGGAAAGGTTTCTTTGGATCACAGTTCCAGAAGCTTTAGACTGTGGCCTTCTGGCCCTGGCCCTGTTGCCCTGGGATGGTGTGGACACAGCACATCATGGTGGGAACATGTGACAGATGAGGCTTATTTGCCTCACAGCAGCAGAAGGCAAAATGAGACAGCTGGGGTTAGGGTCCCAATACCCCTCACTAGCGCATGTCCCAGTAATTTCTTCTACCCATAGCAGGGCCTTTCCTCAGGTCCCGGCTCCCGCAGTGCTGTGGCCTGAGGACCAAGCTAGCAACAAGTGAGCCTTTGGAAGGCACTCAGTTCCAAGCGAAGGACATGGTGGTGCATGCCCCCTCTCAATAGGCTGAGGCAGGAGGATTATAGAGGCCAACCTGGTCTGTAGAGTGAGATCTTGTCTCAAAAATGGGGCGGGGGACTTCAAGCCATGACATTGTAACAGAAGGAAAATCCTGTGGGACTCCAGTGGCCAATAGATGAGATCAGTAGATGAGGTCAGGTTAGCTTTAGAAGGAGCGAGGCAGCCATTTAACTGATGCTAAGAGCAGAATCCTCCCCTCCCCCACCACACTATATCAGTTCTCTTGAAAGGAAAGAAAGAAAGAGAGAGAGAGAGAGAGAGAGAGAGAGAGAGAGAGAGAGAGAGAAAAGAGGGCAATGTAAAATAAAAATCCTTTTAAATGTAGTTCTCAGCAGAACTAGGACCTAGCCGGGTCAAGAGGCTAGAATCCTAGTCTCCTCTCCTGACAGGAGCATCTGCCCTTTGGTTGCTATCACTCTGCCCCTGGTGCCCCGCCTTTTCTGTGTCCCTGCCTCACCTCAGCGGAACAGGTTTTCTCCCAGCCTTTGTAAAGGTGCCTTTGTTGGAACCAATGGCGTTACTTCTCTTTACTGTAAACACAGTGTCCAGTGTCCCTTCCTTATTGTGGAGAGCCAGCAGCTTTACGAGCAAACCAAGTCTTAAAGGTCACTTTCTGCCATTTACAAGCTGTGGGTCGCCTAATGAGAACAACGAAGAGAAGCCCTGCTTACTCGGGACTTGACAGTCTTTTTCATTTCAAGGGATAGCCCACATTTGTTAAATCGTAATCAGGCTGATAAGTGTAAGACGATCATGAATAGGTGTGTAAAAATAAATACAGTCATCTCCCCTTTCGTTTGCCCTTGAAGGCTCCAACACGGTTCCAAGCTGTACCTTTGAAGCAGAGAAGCTGGGCGGGTTCACGTTGCATTCCCTGGGTTTCTTGGAGCAGTGTCCATCCAATACGAGCTCACAGGTGTGAAGCCCAAGCCCCGTCCCACTGCACCTGAGCGCTGTGACCTCACATCTGATCTGTGATCGGGGAAAGAGAAACCCTGGTGAAACTTTCTGAGCAGCTGGTTCTCAAGGTTGGGTGTCACGGAGGGGCGGCAGGTCATGATTGCTACCTGGATGCTGTTCTCTGTCTTCACGGTAGGTCACCTGGGTCACGGAGGTGTCGTTGAGAATGTATATCTGGCACACCTCAAACTCGGAGGCTGATCTCCGCTTTTAATTACGTTTGTTTATTTATTTATTTTCGCCTGTATGTGCTGGAAAGCCCTCAAATGCCAGGATGCAGGTGTGGGGGTTAGAGACAACTTGTAGGGAGCTGACTGTTTGCTTCTACCAGGCTGGCCCCACGGATCCTACTCAGGTCATCAGCCGTGGCAGCAAGTGTTTTATCCACTGAGCCATCTTCTGACCCACATTTCCCCTTTATTCTATTTAGTTAGCTAGTTCGTCAGTTCGAGACAATATCTCACGTAGCCCAGGCTGGCTTTGAACTCACTATGTAGCCCAGGATGACCTTGAACTTACTGATTCTGTTGCCTCCACAAGTATGAAGATTGAAGATGCATCCTAATGTACCTGGCTTTTGTGGGCAGGGCTGGAGATGAAATCCAGGGCTCTGTGCAGCTAGGCAAGCCCTCTACCCGCTGAGTTACATACATTCCCAGCCCTCTTTATTCTTTCTTTTAGTTGTTTATTTTGGTTAGTTCCCTTTATATTCCCTCCACCACCCCCCTCTCTTTTTGAGACAGAGTCACAAGTCACCTAGGCTGGTCTCTTAACTCATTTGTGTCCCAGGGTAGAAAGCCTTGAACTTGAACTTCCTGCGGAGGCCTGGAATTCCAGCTGTGTGCTGCTGCACCCAGCAGCCCTCTGTTCCTTAAGGACATCACACATATGAAGTCAAGCCTGGAGTCACCCAGGAAGAAAAAGCACATCCCTGGCACTTCCTGCTGTCAGCCAGTGTTGTACTCCCGTGGACACTGTGTCTTTAAGAAAGCCAAAGTGAGAAGCTGTGTGACTGCCAATGTTTTGTCCTCCCTGCTTACTGCCCGGGCCCCTTCCTCCTTTCCCTGCACAGCACTTTCTTTTCAGGGAGACTGCTCCCTGGGGTTTTCAAGCAGATGATTTAGTGTGTGATGATTTCTAAGCCAGTGTGCAGTGATCTCAGGTGCATTGCTGGGAAGCCAGACTCACTGGGGATGTGTTGCACTGTGAAATCTTTTCCAGTTGTGTAGCCTGGCCCTGAATGCACTGGCCGTGAAGGCAGACGTGCGTAATCTCAAAGGATGCCTCCTTTCTCAATGCCTGAAAACAATTCCCAGTGTCCCTTCGCAGACCCTCTTCTGGCCAGGTACTCTGCCTTACGGAGGTTTGGGAGTCATTTTCGCATTTGTGTATCTCAGCCTGGGTCAGAGAGTCAGGACCCTACCCTGCCTGTGTAGAGGTAGTCTTGTAAGGGAGTGAAGGGAGCGTGCTCACACGAGCTTCTTCCGGCCACACAGATGAGCCAGCCATTCCTTGCTCGGTGGTTCCTACGTTGTTTGAGACGTTGGAAGCAAGATGTGATTTGTTGAACCCCTCCTCAGAGAGTTATTATAAATGAGGAAATGGCATTGTTGTTCCTATTCTAATTCGTGAATGTAAAGTAACACAGTTTATGCTATATATATGGCCTGAAGAAATGTTTAGTAATTTTTCCTCAAAGCTTAAATGTGGACTTCCAATGCAAAGTCTGGTGGTCAAAGCTCTGAAATAAGCTGGGCGGGGGTGGTGCACACCTTTAATCCCGGCACTCGGGAGGCAGAGGCAGGCAGATTTCTGTGAGTTCCAGGCCAGCCTGGTCTGCAGAGTGAGTTCCAGGACAGCCAGAGCTATACACAGGAACCCATGTCTCAAGAAACCAAAAAAAAAAAAAAAAAAAAAAAGCTCTGACATACTCTTAGAAGCAAGCACGGTGGACTTGATAACTCAAACTGGTTTAAGAAGGGGATTTATCCAGGTGCCTTGTGGCACAGGCTTGTACTCTCGGCACTCAGAGGCAGGAGAATCAAGGCTAGTTTCAGCTGCATGGAGAATTTCAGGCCAGTGGGGTACAGCGACTGACTTCAGGAACCGCGAGGTTCAGGGGTTCCCGTGACATCACTACTGTCCTTTTTCTGTGTCCAGCCTTTGTTGATCTCTTGAATTCTCTTCTACTTGTGCCATCGAGGTGATCTACTTCAGCACTGGGCCCTTTGCCTCTTCTCAACTGTGCTTCCAAGTCTGTGTGAATCTCCGAGTGACTTGCTCTGGCTCTGATTGGTGCTGCTGCACCTCTTTGCCCAGGGTAGGCGGGAGATGCGGTGGAGAAGAGTGTTTTGATTGGCCAGGGTTGAGTCACGTGTTCCCTCCTAGAGACAAGGCTGTGGGGCAGAAGGTAGAGTGTCTAAGGAATAGGGAAATAGAGGCTTGTGGGGACCAAATGCATAACCACAAATGACAAACACCAGATGTGTCAGTATCTTGGAGAAGAATAGAAATTAAGTGACCGCAGACGCCCTGCATTAGGCTTGATAGGGACATAAGAAAAGCTAGTTCTGTGCTTATCTATGATAAAGGGATCTGGCATCTGAGAGGAGAGGATTCGGTTGCTAATATGCTTGCAGCTAAGGCATCAAGACCTGAGTTTGAATCCCTAGTACCCACAAAAGCAGGGCAGAGCATGTGTCAGTAATCTCAGTACTGGGGTGGGGGTGTAGACAGGAGAGTCCTTGGAGCTGGCTGGCCAGTCGGTCTAGACAAATGGCTGAGCTTCAGGTTTGGTGAGAGACCTTGAAATAAGATGGAGAATGATCCAGGAAGACAGCCTACGCTGTCAACTTCTGGCCTTCACATCTACTTGCACACAGATTGGCCTGGGGGGAGGGGCAAAAAAGAGAAGAAAGCAAATCAGGAAATATTCATTGTTTTCATACATCATACTGATTTCAAGATTCATCTGAGTTGTAGCATATGTCAAGGTTTTGTTCCCTTTTATAATCAAATAATATTCCATCGCTTGTATAGACCACATTGAACTTTCCAGTCACCAATCAGTTAACGGACATGGTTTTGTTTTAGGTTTTTTGGCTGTTGTGAATAGTGTTCCTGGGAAGAGGGTTTGTGTAGTTCTTGCTTTCAGTCTAAGTTAGGATGTCATTTTACCTTTTGTGTGGTGATGTAGTTGGCGTGGCCACATCCCTTAGGATGCTTGTCTGCTGGTTTGTGTGAATATTTATCCTCACTACCGACCATTGAGTTTCCTCTCCCAGCGTGTGGGTATTTGTCTAGTTGGTAAAATGAGAAAAAGAAAAAGGAAAGATGAAGCAAATGAAATCAGAGAGTAACAAATCTGAGACAGAGAAATCACGATCTTGAGTCCTCTGGCTACTGCTCAATTTCCTGTTTCCGTCTTGTGTGCAGTGTCATTGCAAGACCATGACTCCCTTTTGCCTGGGACTTTGGCCTAAAAGCAGAAGAATGCCCCAAAAGTCAGGAAAATCCCCGTGGAGACCTCTCTCTGAAAACCATGTCAATAGGGGATGCTGTGAGGAGACCGCTCTTGATAGCGTGGCTCAGGATGGGACTCTTCATTGCAGTAGTGCAGTCCAAGAAGACACTGACTGCCCTGCTTTGCAGAACCTTGCTAGCGGCGAGTGGCATGCTGGATAGTCCCGAGGACCGGCCTCTTTTGAACTTGACCTGTTTGCCTTTTCAGTAGCGACAGATCTTGAAACAGAGATGGGCTGGCTCTCCCTTCAGACACCCAAGCCTGCATCTGGGTTTCTTTGTAATCCTGAGAGATTTCCTATACGCCCAAAGTTCTGAAAGGAGACCCCATCTGGCCTGCTGTCAAGCATGAAAATTGTCCTTTTGTCCTCACTGAGTTACACAAAGAAAGTGGGAAGGTGGGGAAGAGGACCCTTTTTTTAGCCCCTGAAAATGAATGGCTATAATTCTTTCCCTGCCCCCACCACATCTTGTACTATTTTGGGGCACCAGACATTTTTCTTTTTTCTGGGTCAGTGTACAATGTTCAGCCTTTGCGGTGGAAAAAGGAATGACTATTAAGAGGCTTAGGAGAGACCAGGAGTGTAGCTCAGTTGTGGAGCAATTGGCTGACATTCTATGTTCAGCCACCAGCTCTCAGGGGTCGTGAAGGCCTTGGAAGGGAGCAGTAGAGGAAGTAGGGAAGCACTAGAGTGCTTGCTTGCAGAGGCCGCTTCTTGTCCTGTGTGGAGGTGAGGACTACGTGTTAGTCATATCCATCGCTGTGACAGATGCCCAACTTAAGGAGACGGAAGACATGTTTGGGCTGATGGTTTCAGTCTGTGGTCAGCTTGTCCCTTTGTTGTGGGTCTGCGGTGAACGTGAACATCATGAAAGCAGGAGCAAACGTCACGGCCGCTTGAGCACGCCCCAGGTCTTTCCTCCAGTCAGAACCTTTTTTTCACTCATTCAGACTTTGAACCAGTCAGTGATGGGCTGATCTGTGGATGAAGACAGCCTTCATTATCCAAGTCCTTCCCCAAAGCCCCATCACTGGAGGGACTGGATTGTTTACGTTTCTCTTTGCTGTGACAAAAGAGCCAAGAGAAGTTTAAGCGACAATGACTTGCGTGCTAGTCAGCATTTAAGAAGGGATATGCAGGGCTGGAGAGATGGCTCAGAGGTTAAGAGCACTGGCAGCTCTTCCAGAGGTCCTGATTCAATTCCCAGCAACCACATGGTGGCTCACAACCATCTGTAATGAAATCTAGCGCCCTCTTCTGGCAAGCAGGAGTACATATAGGCAGAACACCGTCTACATAATAAATAATAAAATTTTTAAAAAGAAGGAATTCGCTTCACGAAGGCAGCACGGTATGGCCGGAGCAGGGGCTACTGCTTAGTTACATCATCTCTGAGGTCAGGAAGAAGGGGAAACGAATGCTGGTGCTCTGCTCGTTTCATTTCGTTCCCTTTGATCCAGTCTGGGATCCTAGTTTATAGGATGGCGCCGCCTCCATTCACCGCGGCTCTTCCCTCCTTCCAAAATACGCCCAGAACTGTGTCTCTTAGGAGACTTCAAATGTAACCAGACTGACAATGAGGGTCGGCCGTGACAGGACCGAGCCTATAACAACAGGACGAAAGCCTTTTGGAGGAACGTTCACATAGAGACCATGGCAGAGTGGGAACAGCACATCTTTGAAGGGGCTGGTCTTCACCTTCCTCAGTGCTCAACTGTGTCTTTGAAGAAGCAAGCCTCTGCTGCCCACAGCAGTGTGTGCCGATGCTCTTGGCTTCCAGTCATCGAGCAGTGAGCTGCACAATTCTGGGTGTACAAGATGGGGTGTGCCCTCTTACGTTATCTCAACCGAATAAACGTTTATGTAGTTTGTATTTTGTTTCTTGTTTTTTGGTTAGCATACATATATCATTATAGTTTGCTTAGTTTGCTCTTTTTTTTTTTTTTTTAATGAGGTTGAGTCTTATGTAGGCCAGGCTGACCTTGAACCTGCTGTTTAAATCAAGGGTGATCTGATAATTGGTCTTCTTCTAGTTTACCAAGTGCTGGATTATAGGCTTGTGCCACCATGACTAACTTAAATAGCAAATTTTGTTTTGTTTTGTTTTGTTTTTCGAGACAGAGTTTCTCTGTAGCTTTGGAGCCTGTCCTGAAGCTAGCTCTTGTAGACCAGGCTGGCCTTGAACTCACAGAGATCCACCTGCCTCTGCCTCCCAAGTGCTGGGATTAAAGGTCACCACTGCCCAGCTTAAATAGCAATTTTTTTAAAGATTTGTTTATTAATTATATGTACGACATTCTGCTTCATGTGTCCATGCAGGCCAGAAGAGGGCACCAGATCTTATTACAGATGGTTGGAAGCCACCATGTGGTTGCTAGGAATTGAACTCAGAACCTCTGGAAGAACAGTTAAGAGTCAGTGCTCTTAACCTCTGAACCATCTCTCCAGCCCCCCTAAATAGCAATTTTTAAAAGCAAACAATCTGGCTGGGCCATGGTGGTGCATGCCTTTAATCCCAGCACTCAGGAGTTAGAAGCCAGCCTGGTCTACAGAACTAGTTCCAGGATAGGCTCCAAAGCTACAGAGAAACCCTGTCTCGAGAAACAAAAAAACTAAAACAAAAGCAAACAATCTGGTGGGGATGCAGCCAAGTTGTAGAGCTTTTATATAGTATGTGAGAGGCCCTGGGTTCAATTCCTGTTCCTTCAGTTTGGGTAGATGATAGATGATGGATAGGTAGGTAGGTAGGTAGATAGGTAGATAGGTGTTGTAGGAGGCTGCTTGTTCGTTTCCTGGCCGCCCAGACTCCTGAAATAATCACACAGAAACCTTATTATTTAAATCACTGCTTGGCCCAGTAGCTCTAGCTTCTTATTGGCTAACTCTTACATGTTAATTTAACCCATCTCTATTAATTGTGGCCTACCAGCAAAGTTTCAGATAGACAGACAGACAGACAGACAGACAGATAGATAGATAGAGATTAGACATCAGGTTGTTAAAAACTTTCTAATATAATACAACCCAAAGAGACGCTGTACTACTTTGCTTCTTCCAGGCTGAGGAAGGACAGTAGGGTAACATTCAGAATCTGTTTTCAGTAGTTAAATCACTGTTTCTGTAAGAGCAGAAAACTTTGTGTGTGTGCACAGCAAAACACTGCAACTCACAACGCATACACCCCTAGTCGGAATTGAGGCATTTCAGGTATTTGTGCTGTATGATGTGGTGTGGCATGCAGCACAAAGTGCACCCGCTCTGTGTTCCGGCCAGCGACTGCAGTGAGGTTGTGTGAGGTACAAAGTGCGTATGCTCTGTGTTCCGAACCTCGGCTGCAGTGAGGTTGGTGCGTGCATTGCCAGAAGCAGCTCAGCTTTATCATCACCCCTTTGATTTTGTATTAACTTTTGCTCATCACACATTCGGAAGTTACTTACGTTTGCTGGATTTTTTTTGCCCTCCACATTCAGTTACATGACCTCAAAAGGAGTTGTGACCCACACTTTAGGAATCTGTGCTCAAGCCGGGCGGTGGCGGCCCATGCCTTTTATCCCAGCACTCAGGAGGCAGAGGCAGGTGGGTCTCTGAGTTCGAGGCCAGAGTGACTTCCAGGACGGCCAGGGCTACCCAGAGAAACCCTGTCTCAAAAAACAAAGAAACAGAATCTGCTACTCTACTAAAATCCCTATTACCTGAGGGGGCAGTCCAGTTCCTGGCAGGATGTAATCATACCTGAATCTTGATTCCCGTCAAGGGTTAATTGCTTCCATTTGGAAGGCAGTCTTGGTTGTAAAGGCTTCCTGTCCTTGGAATAAATACCTTACTCTTAAGGTGCCTTTAGCTTTGAAGGGGTACAACAGAGGTGAGGTAGATTAAATCTCTTGCTATTGCCAGTTTTTCCAGACACCCTTCGGTGGTTAAGGTGTCTGTATGCAGAGTTAAACAGGAATCCGCGCGGGGGTGGGGGGGTGGGGGGGAGTGGGTGGGGGTGGTGGTCAGATGCAGTGTGAAGGCAGGCATGCCGATTTTCACCATTTTCTGTTATCTGTAGAACAAGTGAGGAGCCCAGCTCCGCTGGCCCAAGTGAGGAGCAGCCTCCGAGTCTCCCTTCCCGCCAGAATCAGAGTCTCTGATTCTGCTGTAGGACTTAGCTCCGCATTCTGTTTGATCACCCGATCTCTCTTCTATTTAGCAGTGACCTTGATGGAGATGGATGCTTGCTGGCCCGTGGCTAGTGCTTGGCGGCGGTGGTTTTTGTTGTTTATTTTGTAACTTCAGTTGTTTGTTGAGAGTCTATGTGTCAGCTGCTGGGGACCCAGCCAGATGCATTCCCACCCTTAAGGGCGGGCCTTCCTACTCACTGGCGGAAAGACTTTTTGGTTCAGGACAGCGGTTTCATCATAAACATGAACAGGAAGGAGATTGATATTTTCTTATTCACAGCAGGAATGACGTAATAAAGAAGGAACTGCACTGTGTCAGCCTCTTTTAATAGAACTGGAGAATTTTCAGACTGGCTAAGGAGCACCTTGGCCCCAGACCTTGGTTGCTTCTTCTAAGAAGCAGGGTGAGATTAGTGATGTCACTGCTTGGCTGGTGGTTGTGGTTTGGAGGTAGGAATTAATTTCTTTAAAAAGAGTTCTGACAGCTGGGCAGTGGTGGCACACACCTTTAATCCCAGCACTTGGGAGGCAGAGGCAGGTGGATCTCTGAGTTTGAGACCAGCCTGGTCTACAAAGTGAGCTCCAGGACAGCCAGAGCTACATAGAGAAACCCCGCCTCGAAAAACAAAATAAAAACCAAACCAACCAAGCCATGTTCTGACTGCAATCTGACTCTCAAAGTGAGGGCGCTTTTAAACTTTTTAATTATTCATCCACTGAATAAAAACTGAGCGGTGGTAATAAACAGTTGCACACATCTATGTATTTCCAAAAAAAATCTAGACGTGTTACACGCTTTTAGAGGGTGAATTTTAGGGCATGTGAATTGTATCTCCTGATGCTGTTAGAAAAAATGCATTAGCTGAGCTGGCGAGGCAGCCAGCATATAAAGGATGCTTGCCACGCAAGCCTGTGGTCCTGAATTCAATCCCTGGAACCCATGTGAAAGTCAAGGCGAGAACCAACTCCACAAATGTCCTCTAACCTCTACACACACTCCACGGCATGCGTGCCTATGCACACGCAGAAAATAATAGATTTTTAATTTATTATCTTATTTGGATTTTTTAAAAAGTAATTTATTTATTTTTATTTTGTATGCATTGGTGTTTTGCCTGGCATGTATATCTGTGTGAGAGTGTTAGACCTAGGTCCTCTGGAAATGCTCTTATCCACTGAGTCATCTCTCCAGCCCCCTTATTTGTATTTTTTTTTGTTTTTGTTTGTTTGTTTGTTTTGTTTGTTCTTTGAGACAGGGTTTCTCTGTGTACCCTGGATGCCCTGGAACTTACTCTGTAGACCAGGTTGGCCTCAAACTCCTAGAGATCTGCCTGCCTCTGCCTCCCAAGTGCTAGGATTAATAGTGTGCACCACCATGCTTAGCTATAAATAAGGTGCTTTTTTAATACACCGATTTTTGTTACAAAAAGAATCTGAATCCTAACCTAAAATAATTCCCCTCTTCTCTCCTTAAAAAAAAAAAAAAAAAAAAAACTATACCAAATCCTCTGCTATGGTGTTATTTAGTATGCAAACTGTATTATTATATACAAATTATTTTTAACTTTCTTTTAAAAATGATTTTTAATTTTTTCCCCACTTATTTATTCATTCAGCAGGAGTAGGGCAAGTGTCACATCTAACACGTGGAGGTCAAAGGACAACTTACAGGGGTCATTCCTGGGTTCCAGACTAGGGCGTGAGATTCCCCTAGGGACAGTGGTGAGCTGTCACGTGGGTGCTGGGGACTGAGTCCAGGCCCCCTGAAAGAGCAGCCAGTGTTTTCAACCACTGAGGCTTTGCTTTAGCACATCATTTTCCTAATTTTTGATGATAAAAAAAAAATCACAGCTTCCTATTGCAACCCAGAGGCCAGGCTTAAAAATCAGCTGCCTGCCGTCACCACCAAAGATTCGTGCCCAGTTTTGTTCCCATGGTAAAGAAGAATCCTGTGCCAGCTTGAAGGCCTGGCTAAGTCTAAGAATCGTGAATGCATTAGCTAATGCTGCGCGGAGCACAAGGCTGATGTTTTCCATTTGGATCCACCGTACTGGAGCCACAGTTAGCCTTAGTCCGTGCTCTCACAACCTCCGCCGCAGGGTTTGCTCCGGGATTTCCTTTCACTGACATCTGGTCCTGAGGAGGGAGAAGCTGCTTCCTCTGGAGCAGCGAAATTGCTGTCAGGAAAAACTACCCAAGTTTCGAGGCTTCTATGAATGAGATTTTTTTTTTTTTTTTTTTTTTTTTTTTCTGAGCATCCTGGGCGCCCAGGGAAGGAACAGTAAGGTGATATGATGGCCACTATCAGCCTTCTTTCCCTAAGATGTACCTGAGCAGGCCTCCCTTCCTTCAGGTGCCCAGACCAAGGCTTCTCCTAGCAGCTGGCTGGCATTACATCACCGGCTGGCATTACATCATTGATGTTTAATGAACAGGTCTGCCCCCGGGGGCTGCAGTGGGAGCACACGCTATAACGCGATCTCACTTGCTGTGCATCAGTGGGTTCAGAAGTCCCCAGAAAAGAAGAGCTGAAGAATAAGAAATGGTCAGATAGGACCAGCACTCAGGACTTCCTGTGCTGTCAGGCTGCTCTGACTGACAGGAACCATAGTTCTTCTGCACAGTTGTGATGGACAGGACATGTAACTTGTGCCCATGTCTTGTGAGTAGAAGCAAAGCCAGTTGCAAATAGCGTTTGGTTTCCTCCCTTCCCTTCTCTTCCTCCTGCGGAGCCACACAATTGAGTTCTGAAAGCGGAAGGCTGGAGGATTGCTGAGGGAGGGAAGAAGGAATGAGAGGGTGGGCTGAGAGAATAATTTAAGTCCCACATGTGTATATATGTATGTGTACATAATACAGACTACATATAGAACATTTGTGTGTGTATACAGGGGTGTCGGTGGTCAGACTCAGGGCCTTGTACAAGCTAGGCAAGCATTTTAGCACTAAGCTACACCCAACCCTATTTTAGTTGATTTAGGAGATTTATTTTAGTCTTATGCACTTCATTTGGAAAGATACCGGGGGTGCGAGACTGAGGAGATGGCTCAGCAGCTAAGAGCTGAGCACTGAAGGACCTGGGTTCAATTCTTAGCACCTTCATGGTGACTCATAACCATCTACACCTACAATCCTAGCTGGGGGATCCAACGTCCTCTTCTGGTTCCCATTGGTACCAGGCATGCATGTGATACCCAGACATATTTGCAGGCAAAACACCCATACATATATATATATATATATATATATATATATATATATATATATATTTTTTTTTTTTTTTAATTTTAAGAGACAGGGTTTCCCCGTGTAGCAGTGGCTGTCCTGGAACTCACTCTGTAGACCAGGTTAATCTTGAACTCAAGATCCACCTGCCTCTGCCTCCCAAGTGCTAGGATTAAAGGTTTGCACCACAACCCAGCTATAATAAAATATATACTTTTTAAAGGTATTAAGAACGGAGTGATAGGGTTATTTAGCAAACAACTTCAGACCTTCTGTGTGTGTGTGTATATGTGTGTCTGTCTGTCTGTCTGTCTGTATGGAGGCCAGAGGGCACAGAGGACAATCTCATCACTGTCATTAATTTTTGTGTTTAGACAGAGTCTCTCACCGCCTGGAGACTGACAAGCAGGGACAGTCTGGCTGGCCTGAAATCCCAGTGAACTCCCTACCTCAGCCTCCTCAGAACTGGGTCATAATCCCACAGCACCAAGCCCAGCTTTGTGCGGTGTGTGTGTGTGTGTGTGTGTGTGTGTGTGTGTGTGTGTGTGTGTGCGCGCGCGCGCAAGAGAGAAAAAGAGAGAGCGCGCGCGCGCGCGCGCGCGCGAGAGAGAGAGAGAGAGAGAGAGAGAGAGAGAGAGAGAGAGAGAGAGAATTATTCTGGGGATCAACTCAGGTGTTTGTGCTCACAGACATTAACTGACTGATCTATTATCCCGGCCCAACCTTGGGTCTTTTGTAAATTTGATTTACCAGCAGCTGGAACTTGGACCTCAACTCTCACTAAGGTTTGAAAGGGCAGGGTGATGGGTGTCTCTAGATCAAGGAAAAGATGGGCTCAACTTGCTGCTGTCCCTTTTACACAGTGGCAGATACCTATACAGCAGCCTTCGGCCCTCCAGTGGTTTTACCGGTGTGGGGAATGGCAGTCTTAAAGTCCTTGGACCACTATCTCTTCAATTAGGCCCAAGGCAGCACTGGGTACTTCCAGGGTCTAGGGCAATCAAAGTAGGTGCTAAATTCCTGTTCCTACTGGGTTCTTGAGGCTAGGAAATGGAAGACCATGAGCATCTATTGAGGGCCTTCCTGCTTCTGGATGAAGGTTGATGCCATCCCGTAGTGAGAAAGCAAGTGTGTAAGGGGAGGCTGACTCTTTACATGAAAGCTGCCTGCCCCTTTGATAACCCAGAAGGGAACTCTTAGTGACCTCATCAGCCTCCACTGTCACTACAGTGGGGATTAAACTCCAAGCAGAGCACCCAGCTTGTGACCCCCCCCCAGAACATGTGAGGTTTGCTTGCCACCAAAGCAGGGGGACCTACTGAATTCCTCCCAGATTCTAGTTTGTCACCTGGCCACACATTTCAACTCCTCCTTCTCTAAAATCTAAATGCAGCCCAGGAAACTTTAAAGAGCTCTGATTTTTTTTTTAAAGGGCAAGTCATTATATTTTAAATTCAGTCCAATCTCAAATTACAATCTGTCTAGTTTTTGTTGTTGTTGGGGCTTTTGGTATTTACCGCCAAACACACTGAGATTTGAGTTGAAACTGTTCCAGACTTGGTATTGTCAGATTTCTCCCACAGCACACAAGTCGGCCTGTCCCTAAGTGCAGCTCTTGTAGCTGAATTCTAGGTAAACATTCCTGCTGAAAACAATTCAGGTGACTTAACAATGATCTTTCTTTAGCCCTGCAGAGGCCTCTCCTTATCCAGCCCTGAAGGATGGTTTCAATGGTTGGTCTAAGCCCTTGTTTTATCAGCTCCAATGGCCTGGAAACCCCTTAGACCCAAATATTTGGGATGAGCAGAGCAAACTTAGGAATTCCAAGAAGGCAGAATCAAGATAGCCAACTGCCAAAGCTCACAGGCGTGGAATGGAACGAATTTCAAAACCCAACTCTTCTGCTTGGCCGGAATGCGCGTCCAGCCTGGCTCTTTGGAGACAGGTGTACCTGGTAAATGTGTGTTGTCCTTACATTTTGCTTCTTGGTGCATCTCTGTGGACGGTAAGGGCAATAGACCTTGCTGTCTTCAAAGCATTCTCTCTCTCTGGTACCACAGAAATTCAAGTTTGTCTTGTGTGTCTGAGACTCTATTGAGTCTGTCTTTTATAGTCTGAGAAATTCTTTCATGACCATCATTGCCTCTTAGCTTATGTACTACGTCATCCAGCAGAGCTGTTTTATAAGGGAAACTGGTAGATGGAGCCAGGCTTTGATAACCTCCAGACTATACATTCAGGCAGGCTCTGGATACCTGGCAGTCGGTTGGTTTTTAGATGAATCTGTCTTGGGGACTAATAAATTAGAGACTTAATACCTAAGTTTGCGACATCTTCTTTTAGCTTAGAGAAAGCCACTGGGTTAATGACGCTGGGAAAGAGCACATAGAACTGATTTGTGGCAGAGTCTTGCCCGAGGCATCTCTGCAATATGGCATAGCATCCAATTAGAGCTGCAGAATGCTTGCTATATTACTACGCAAAATTGGGTTGCTTTCAGGCAGGGTAATGTGTGTCTGTAATTCTAACACTTGCAGGTGGAGGCTGGAGACAGAGTTGGAGGCCAGCCTTGGCCCTGCAACTTCTGCCACCCACAACCCTCTAATTGGGTTGTTTTGTTGACCTCACTTAATAGGTGAATTAACTTGAGGGTACTTAGTGGAAGCTATATAATTTTTAACTTTTCAGAGATTTTATTATCTTTGCTTGTATCCTTGTGTGGGATATGTGTATTGGTGTTGGGGGGGAGGGGCACTGCCTCGTGTACCATGGCATATGTTGGGAGGTCAGAGGACCAACTTCGTGGAGTTGGTTCTGGCCTTCAACCTCTATGTGAGTTCCAGGGATTGAACTCAGGCCAATTGGCATTTGCCAGAAGCCCTATATTTTCCCAAAGCACTGGTCAGGTTTTAATATTAACTGTTGTAATTTAAAAAGTGGTGCACAACAGAAAGGTGCTATGCATGGAGTTTGGGTTGTTTGTTTTTGTTTTTTTAAATATGGAACGCTTCACGAATTTGTGTGTCATCCTTGCGCAGGGGCCATGCTAATCTTCTCTGTATCGTTCCAATTTTAGTATATGTGCTGCCGAAGCGAGCACTGTTTTGTTTTTTTAATTAGGGGAAGGGAACGTAAAAAGGGGAGAAGGGAGACTGACCTCTGGGAAGAGGAGCAGCAGAAGAGAAGAGAGAGGCCAGAGATGAGGGGGTGGGGGTAAGGGAGAGAGAGAGGCAGAGAAGCAGAGAAAGAGAGAAAAGAACAGACAGAGAGAGAGAGAAAAAGAGAAAGAGATGGGAGGTGGGCAAGGCCCACTTTTTTTTTTTTTTTTTGGTTTTTCGAGACAGGGTTTCTCTGTAGCTTTGGAGCCTGTCCTGGACTAGCTCTTGTAGCCCAGGTTGGCCTCGAACTCACAGAGATCCGCTTGCCTCTGCCTCCCGAGTGCTGGGATTAAAGGTATGCACCACCACCGCTGCAAGGCCCACTTTTTTTTTTTTAAGATTTATTTATTATTTATTTATTATGTATACAACATTCTGCCTCTATGTATGCCTGTAGGCCAGAAGAGGACGCCAGATCTCATTACAGATGGTTGTGAGCAACCATGTGGTTGCTGGGAATCAAACTCAGGACCTTCGGAAGAGCAGCCAGTGCTCTTAACCACTGAGCCATCTCTCCAGCATGCAAGGTCCACCTTTTATAATTATGGAAGCTGTAGTAGTGAATGTGTACAGGAGGTGCTCTTAGTGGCTGCAGCTGAGGATGTAGCCTGTCAGGACCCCAAGGGCAGGCCAGTACAGATGCCTGAATCCTAACACCAGCATCGTGTGAGGACTGGGCATGATGGCACACACCCTTAACTCCAAAACTGGGGAGGCAGATGCAGGAGGAGCTCTGTGAGTTCGGACCAGCCAAGGTAAGGCAACATAATGAGACCCCATCTGTTGGTTTTTTTGTTTGTTTGTTTTTGGTTTTTCGAGACAGGGTTTCTCTGTAGCTTTGGAGCCTGTCCTGGAACTAGCTCTTGCAGACCAGGCTGGTCTCGAACTCACAGAGATCTGCCTGCCTCTGCCTCCCGAGTGCTGGGATTAAAGGCATGCGCCACCACCGCAAGACCCCGTCTTTTTTGTGTTGTTGAAACAGGGTCTCACTTTGTAGCGTGGCTGTCCTAGAACTCACTATGTAGACCAAGCTGCCCTACAACCCACAGAGATCCAACCTGCCTCTGTTTCCCGAATGCTGGAATTAAAGGTGTGTCCCACAGCCTGGCAGTGAAACCTGTTCTTATTTTTTTATTTTTTTGTTTGTTTTTGGTTTTTTAAGACAGGGTTTCTCTGTGTAACAGCTCTAGCTGTCCTGGAACTAGCTCTGCAGACCAGGCTGATCTCGAACTCACAGAGATCCGCCTGCCTCTGCCTCCCGAGTGCTGGGATTAAAGGCGTGCGCCACCACCGCCCTGTTCCATCACTGTTTTAGGGTCATCTTTTGCTTGTTTTTTTTTTTTTTTCGGTCCCATAGATTTATCTATCTGCCTGGCTGCCTGGCTGCCTGCCTGGCTGCCTGGCTGGCTGGCTGGCTGGCTGGCTGGCTGCCTGCCTGCCTGCCTGCCTGCCTGCCTGTCTGTCTGTCTGTCTGTCTACCTATCTAGAGACAGGGTCTAATGTATCCCAGGCTCAATCAAACTCACTATGTACCTGAAGATGGCTTTAAACTTCTGATATAGGTCCTGCTTCTACCTACAGACTTGAGTCACTAAGCTTGGTTTATCTGTGCTGGGGCAAGAACCTAGGCCTTTGTATATAGCAGGCAAGCACTCTACCAACTGAGCTGTATTCCAACCCTTTCAAAATCATTTTAGAATGAAATATGCTATAGGATGCATTTGTTGCTCAAGTAAGTAATCCAGACACATAATCCCAAATCCCCACCCAAGCCTTGTTTTGCACTCTGTGATTATAGAAACCATGATATGACCCAACAGCTTTAATTGTTTGAGCAACTGTCAAGTGGTTGGTTGCCTCTGTAGCTTTCCTGGCAAACGTGAGGTAGTCTGGTTTGGAGGAGGAAACCGGGTCCAGCACCTTGGCTTCTTCTGCGAGGGAAAGCTTGTTGGGATGATCCAGGGTGTCAGTAAAGTTAGAACCTCATCCCCAGCGGATGACATACATTGGTGACTATAGCCTGGGAGATCAGAGCCAGAGGCCAGAAGTGCAGAGAGAGCTTTTATCCTGGGAAAAGTAGCTTTGGGGGTGGGAGAATGGTGCTGGTCTCGGTGGGAAGGACTGAACCTCTCTCTAACCACTTTAGGGCTCATGTCACTATTGCTGGGGCTTGTGGAAGGCTGCAAGGAATGAGACAAAGGGAAGAGTGCATCCCTTGCTAACTTTATGCACAGAGGAGGGTGCCGTTGGGAACAGAGTAGAAACTGGTGCTCAGTGTTGCTTCTGAGCCAGAGCAATTCCTACATTGCAAGTGTGTTGAGAGGACCCATGCCTATCCCAGGAACAGCGATTTGTAGGGCTGGGGGAGGGGGGAAGGGACAAGAGTGCCTGCTGTGAATGATCTGAGAGGTCTGGAGGACAAAGACTCTGTTGCTCTCTGTGTGTGCAAGCACTTGGATGCCGTGTGTGCGCATGCATCCGCCAACTCCCTAGGAATTGGATCTCCAGTCTGGTTCTCAAGTAAATGTCTTGTTTGTTAAAAGGAGACCTGCTGTCTCGAATAGGAAACACTCAGCTCCAGCAATTAGCCCTCAGGGTGAGTGACCCTCCCTCCCTAGTGTCTCTCCCAGTGTTTTGAAGTGCAGGGGTTTCCTAATGGAAGGTAAATCATCAATTAACCCAAGGCTAGGGTAAACTGAAAATAGACTTCTCAAGGAAGGGATTATCTCTAAATTGTGGAGCACTGATTGACATTATCTGGGAACATATTCTTCTGTAGGGACTTAATCTCCATCCAAGCTGGGTGATAACAAAGATGTGAAAACATTCTAGTGACTTGGCTTAGAAAGGCTCTTGACCCTTGGAGGCTGCCGTAAAGACCAAAGTTTTCTTTCAAAATAAGCAGCCATTTAATTTCCCTTAAAATTACTAGTTATACTTCTATTAAATTGTTAGGTTTAAATTTTTCCTTTAAGAAGAAAACTATCTATTTTGTGATGGCATTTTGAAATAATACTATTATTAGTTAAACACATTGCAAATGAGGTGTATGTGTGCTTAAGATCTGCAGTTAAATAAGTAAAATGGTTTTTGTTTTGGTTTGTCTTCTGCTCCTAGGTGCCTGAGAGTCATGGCAGGTGTGAAATGCTGGTGTTTAGGAAGTGCCTTGTTGAGCCGGGACTCCACTGCAATAATGCATTCAAATCATTTTACCGGCAGTCTTTCCCCATAGGACTGTGATGAGATAAATCTGATTGCCTAGATTCTATGTCCCGATTAACCTCACAGAGGTTTCGGAAGCCATGACCCATCTTGTTGCATGAGTGCAGAGCTCTGGTTTTGAGTGGTGAGCGTGTGTTTTGGAGACAGTGCCGGTTACCACACAATGATGTGGATACCTCTGCCACCACTGGGTGGTCTATATTAAATGCTTAAAATAGCAACTAGGTTGCGCTATATTGCATCACAGGTTTTTTTATTATTTTAAAAATTATTTGTTTATTTTTATCTTATGTATATGGGTGCTTTGCTTGCATGCATGTCTGTGTGAGGGTGGCAAATTCCCTAGAGCTGGAGTTGCCAATAGTTGTGAGCTGCCATGTGAGTGCTGGGAATTGAACTCCGGTCCCCTGGAAGAGCAGCCAGAGCACTTAGCCACTGGGCCATCTCTCCAGCCCTGAACCAGTTTTGTTTTGTTTTTTTTCTTTTAAGTATATGAAAATTATACCCCCACCCAATTTTTTTCCCTCTATAATCATGCAGACTTTAGTGTGCAGTACTAGGAGAGGATTCTAACATAGAGTGTATCTTTGATGGGGGCTTAAAAATAATCCTTTAAATACCAACTAGTAATTGTCGTAATTGACCTGCCATTTGAAAGATTGCAGAATGTTATTAGAACTTCAGAAACCTTCAGAGGTCAAAGGTTATGGTCGGGCTGGGGGATTTCAAGCCTTCAAGGAAACACAAAGTCTGGAAGAGGCCTCCTTAGCACTAGAGGACAGTGGGCGAGAGAGACAGCCCCCGACTGTGACTGATGGAGACATTTGCAGAAGATAACCCTGTCCACAGGGACCATCTGCCCTGACCTGGCAGACTCTCTAGAAAGACCTGCAGGCTGTAGTAAAGCTGATGCTCTGACACAGGGGAGCAGGTTTGACTGCGCCTCCTGAGCGGAGGGGAGGGGCTTACACAGCAATGGGAGGGGCCAGAGAGAAGACTGACTCAGGAAAGGCGGTAAAAGGGTGGCCGCTCCATAATTTTCTGGGTTTATTTGGGGGAGGGTGTTTTATTTAGGTTTGGTTTAAGTCTAGGTTTAAAGAGAAAAAGAAAACAATAACCATATGATCTAGAAATTCCATTTCTGGACACACGGCTAAAGTACAGAAGGAGCCTGCTGAGGAGATGGCCACCCTCAGTGTTCCCAGCAACAGCATCCATAATAGCAGAACCAGAGCCAACCTAAATGTCCCTTTACGGGTGAATAGAGGAAGGTGGTGTCAACATACTGCGTGTTCTCACTCACAGGTGAATATGAAAAACTCACCCAAGTGGAGGAAAGCGTCAGTTACAGTCGAGTCCCATGGGGTTTGAGGTGGGGAATTCAGAATGCAAAGTCGGCCCATCACCCATCTCTGAAAGTAAAAGGTTAATTTACTTTTTACAAGGGGTGCTGGCCTGTAAGTTCAGCTGTTTGGGAGGGAGGATGAAGGGGGAGATGGTGAGTGCAGACATATGTGGGCTATATGCAAGACGCTGTCTACCAATGAAAATTTTAAAATGGGCTGTGGGCTGGGCCCTGGTGGCACACACCTTTAATCGCAGTATTTGGGAGGCAGAGGCAGGAGGAGCTCTGTGAGTTTGAGGCCTGTTTGGTCCCCAGAGCAAATCCCAGAACAGGCAGAGAAACCCTGTCTCAAACAACAACAACAAAAGGCTATGGATGTAGCTCAGAAGCTCTAGGTTTGGTCTGCAGAACACGACACACACACACGCACGCACGCATGCACGCACACGAGTAAAATAAAGAAAAAAGAAAATCCCAAGTTGAGTCAGTGTAAGGCAGGAAGTCTATGCGTCAAAGCAACATTTGGCTGCAATCACATTTTTGGTCCCTACAGCTACCCAGCATCTCACAGCTTGAACTGTTTGTAGGTTGTGTTCCTGAGACACCAAGCCCCCACTACCCTGGCCAGGGCAATTTCCTGCCCTTAGATTTCCACCCTCCCTCCACCTCTGTCCTGTCTGTTTGGGGAGAGGTCCCATATCCGGAATGGCCTGGCTGTTCCAAGATCTTTAGCTATTGTGCTGGAACCTGTGTACAAGACAAACAGACATTCTTGGGAGGGGCTTCTACACTATCTGGAGAATTCTAAGTGCTCAGCTGGAGGAAACTCACCTAGAGACTTTGAGAATGCCAGGCATCCTGAGGGTTGGTTGAGTGGGCAAGCCCGGCCTTTTCTCCTAGCTGAGGCACAGTAAAGGGTCTCCTGTTGGTTTGTTAGTGTGCATGCGATCCTGCTGCAGCCTGAGAGATCAGTTTTCTCCTTCTACTGTTCCTAGGGATGCAACCAAGGTCATCAAGTTTGACTCCAGGTGCCTTTACCTGCTGAGCCATTTTGTTGGCTTTTTTCCCCCCGTAATATTTATTGAGCTCTACATTTTTCTCTGCTCCTCTCCCTGCCTCTCCCCTTCCCCCTTCAATCCTCCCCCAAGGTCCCCATGCTCCCAATTTACTCAGGAGCTCTTGTCTTTTTCTACTTTCTACTTCCCATGTAGATTAGATCTATGTAAGTCTCTTAGTGTCCACATTGTTGTCTAAGTTCTCTGGGATTGTGGTTTGTAGGCTGGCTTTCTTTGCTTTATGTTTAAAAACCACCTATGAGTGAGTACATGTGGTAATTGTCTTTCTGTGTCTGGGTTACCTCACTCAAAATACTGTTTTCTAGCTCCATCCATTTTCCTGCAAAATTCAAGATGTCGTTTTTTGTTTGTTTTTTTTCTACTGTGTAGTACTCCATTGTGTAAATATACCACATTTTTCCTATCCATTCTTCAGTTGAGGGGCATTTAGGTTGTTTCCAGGTTCTGGCGATGACAAAGCTGCTATGAACATAGTTGAGCACATGTTCTTGTGGCACGATTGAGCATCCTTTGGATATATACCCAAAAATGGTATTACTGGGTCTTGAGGAAGGTTGTTTCCTAATTTTCTGAGAAATCGCCACACTGACATCCATAGGGGGTTGTACCAGCTTGCATTCCCACCAGCAATGCAGAAGTGTTCCCTTCTCCCCACAACCTCTCCAGCATAAGTTGTCATCAGTGTTTTTGATCTTGGCCATTCTTACAGGTGTAAGATGGAATCTCAGAGTTGTTTTGATTTGCATTTCTG
>PVIU01000683.1:205385-281545 GCA_004026605.1 Ondatra zibethicus
GTCTTTCAGCCATTTTAGATTCCTCTGTTGAGAGTTCTCTGTTTAGGTCTGTGCTCCATTTTTTTATTGGATTATGTGTTCTTTTGTTGTCCAATTTCTTGAGTTCCTTGTATATTTTGGAGATCAGACCTCTGTCTGATGTGGGATTAGTGAAGATCTTTTCCCATTCTGTAGGCTGGCGTTTTGTCTTGTTGACCGTGTCCTTTGCTTTACAGAAGCTTTTCAGTTTCAGGAGGTCCCATGTATTAATTGTTTCTCTCAGTGTCTGTGCTGCTGGGGTTCTACTTAGGAAGTGGTTCCCTGTGCCAATGCGTTCAAGAGGTGTACCGTTGTTCTGTGTCGATGGAGCACTGCTTTCTGGACTCCCACATAGGATTTGCTTACCTGATTAAATCTCTTTTAAAATATTTCTAATTTCTTTTTTTGTCCCCCCCCCCATATTTCTCATTTCTAATACCCGACAAGGTGTGAAGGCTGTGTAACGAGTTGGTCTAATGTGTTGTTTTAGGGAATAACACGTGGGAAGAGTCTGTACCTGTTTGGTACCAGCTCAGCGTTCTGGTGTTTTTCCAGTTATGCTTGGTTGAATCCATTCACAGGGAACCTAGAACTATGTCAGGCTGACTGTAGATGGTGAAGGAGAAAAGGGATCCAGTAGCCAGTCCTGCTTGTTAGATGAGCTTCAAGTTCAGGTTGCCCCAGTTTCTACTTTTATATGTAAAAGAGTTAGCGGCTGAAGGCCCTGAGCCAGGATGTCTTGCCTCCCGCTTCACCATTCATTCAGCCAAAGCCTTTGGACAAAAAAAATTCTCTGAACCTAAGTGAGCTTGGTAGAACAAGCCTGTGATCCGGCTACTCAGGTGGTCGAAGGTCATAAATTCAAGGCCAGCCTGGGCAACTTAGTAACACTTTGTCTCAAAAATAGAAAAGTAAAGCCTGGTGGTGGTGGCTCACACCTTTAATCCCAGCACTCGGGAGGCAAAGGCAGGCAGATCTCTGTGAGTTCGAGATCAGCCTGGTCTACAGAGCTAGTTCCAGGACAGGCTCCAAAGCCACAGAGAAACCCTGTCTCGAAAAACAAAAAAAAAAAAAAAAAAAAAAAAAAAGTAGAGTGGGCTTGAGTGTATAGTTCAGTGGCAAAACACGTGCCTGTTGTTCATGAGGCCTTAGATTTAGTGTCTAGTACAACTAAGTGATAGATAGATAGATAGATAGATAGATAGATAGATGATAAAAAAGGAAAGATAGATCAAGGATAGATGATAGATAGAACGAAGGAAAGATAGGTAGATAGACACATAATACATACATACATAATACATACATACACCTCTCTGAACTTCACTTTCTTGAGCCATAAAGTAGTTGCAAGAATATCAGCCTGGTATGGTGGCATATACCTTTAATCCTGGGATTTGCAAGGCAGAGGCAGGCCATTATCTGTGAGTTTGAGGCCAACCTGGTTTGCGCTGATCAGTGGTTCTCAATCTGTGGGTCGAAATCCTTGGTGGGGGCGGGTGTCACATATCAAATATCATGCATATCAGATATTTACATTATGATTCATAACAGAAGCAAATTACAGTTATGATGCAGCAACAAATTAATTTTATGGTTGGAGGTCACCACAACATGAGGAACAGTTTTAAAGGGTCAGGATATTAGGAAGGTTGAGAACCACTGACATAGAAAGTTCCAGGCTAGGGCTCCACAGTGTGATCCTGTCTTAAATAAAATAATACATTTTACGCGGGGTGGTGATGGTGATGGCGCACGCCTTTCTTCCCAGCACTCAGGAGGCAGAGGCAGGTGGATTTCTGAGTTTGGGCCAGCCTGGTCTACAGATCAAGTTCCGGGATAGCCAAGGCTACACAAAGAAACCCTGTCTCCATGAACAAAACAAGTAAATTACATTTTAAAAAATGCAGACTGAGCAGGCTTGTTTTAAAGAACTGGTGTGATTGTGCATGAAAATCTTATCTGATACCTGGTGGGTCACAGATAATAAAGGTTCTGATCACCCGCTCACCAGCCTTGGCTAACACCTCTGGGGACTCTGGGCTCTTACATCGTTTCTCCTTCTCCAGTTTGGCAGGGGACCCCCACCCCACCTCCTATCGCCAGCTGTCCTGTACACTGGCTTCTTCGTTCAGCTGTATCACACAAGCTTCTGCTTCAGTTAGGCGGCTGGGAGGCCTGCAGTGGTAGCTGTCTGAAGAAGGCCTGTTTATCGTGTATCCCTTTGCTCTTTCTGGCTTTAAAGCTCTGCGGGAAGGCCAGGAGGCAACTCATGCTTGAGGACCTCATTGTGAGGGCCTGGCATTTCCTAGTCATGAGTCCTTAGGTTGTCCTCGAGGTGGCCTTATAAGGTCAGCACGTTCACTTCCCATTCCTGCTCTAACAAACCATGACAGTCACAGTGACTTCCAGCAATGCTGGGGTATGTACTGCTAGCCCAGGAGGAAACGAAGCCTGGCCGGTGCTTCTGGAGGCTCTGAGGGGAATCTCTTCCCCCATTCCCAACTATTGACTGCTGTGGCTGAATACCCTTGGCTTGTAGATGCCTGATTCGGGAGTTAGCCTCCATTTTCCCGTGGATTCCCCCCTCTTGTGTTACTATGTCATCTCTTTTTACAAAGGTGACTCTTTGTGATAAGAGCCACCTTCATCCAATATGACCTCATAGTAGCATAGTACTTCTGCAGAGACCCTGTTTCCATATAAGGTGATGATCTGGAATTCTAGTTGGATATGGATTTGGGGAAACATGATTCAGCTTTCAACTGTAATTCTTCTAAAATTTGTATTTGTGTGTGTGTGTGTGTGTGTGTGTGAGAGAGAGAGAGAGAGAGAGAGAGAGAGAGAGAGATAACCCATTACATGGTGAGTACTCAGGTCAGAGCACAGATGTCAGGAGTTGGTCCTCTTCTTGCATCCTGAGTTCTAGGGATCAAGCTCAGGTTGTTAAACGATCGAGGACCAAGGATCAAGGACCTCACTAGCCCCAAACCATTCAGTCTGAAGCCCGTTTAGCAGAGGAGGAATCTACCTGCCAAGGAGCATATGCTTTGTGTAGGTTTCACACCCTCGGCGGGAGACGCCAGAGATTCAAACAGAGCCCTTCTCTCCTCCAGACTCCCACTGCATCATCTCACCTCAGATACATACTGGACCATGACAAGGTCACCAGCAGCATGTGGTCCAGATCAAAGGGACTCGAGCGGGTGAACAGGATGAAGCAGATGCTAAACCAGCCTACACAGTGACCCTTTTCTTCTGGTTTTCAGACATCACCCTGTTTCCACAGTCAGTTTGACCCTTTGGCTCTTAACTATAATGCTTGGCTGCAGTGATCCCATGGCCAGGCTTGGCAGAGAGGTGGCCTATAAACTAAAGCAGGGTCAGGGGGCTGGAGAAATGGCTCAGCAGTCAAGGGCACTGCCTGCTTTTCCAGGGGACCTGGGATCCCCCCAGCACCCACATGGCAGCTCACAACTGTCTGTAACTACAGTTCCAGGGAATCTGACACCCTCACACAGACGTACATGCAGGCAAAACGCCAATGCATATAAAATAAAAATAGTTCATAAAAAACAAAATGGCAGAAAACCAAACAACAGCAAAAGCAGAGCAGGAATCAAGAAAGCAAAGGCAAGAAGGACTAGGATCCTTTACATGGCTGTCTCCAGGACTCCCTGCTGATCCTCTGCCTCTGGTCCTCACGCAGGCCTGCCTTCCTTCTGCGGAGGCTCCTTCCTGGCATTGGGAGCCATAAGGGCATGGACGGGAGAAGGTGGCCGGTCCTCAACTGTCCCTAGAGCTGGCTGTCTGAACTTCACAGAGTACGGTGTGAAGGAGCCCATGCATGTGTATTCTAGAGAGAAGCAAAGCTATGGATAAGGGGCAAGACTCCAGATGCTCCCCTTAACTTGGAATTGGAACCATAACAGAGTGAGGTTCTCAAGGTCAAACACACTTAGCTTACTTAAACTATAAACTAACCCTGGTAACCAGACTCAGAAATCTGTATAGACTTTGGTTTACTTCATGAAAATGGGTGTCAGAAAACTTGAGAGGGCCTGGTTTGTAACTAAACTCACTATGTAGCTCAGGCCGGCCTCCAACCGAGGGCAATCCTCCTGCCTCAGTCTCCGGTGTGGGGATTACAGACAAGAACCAGTTTGCCCAATGTCTGGAGTCTTCATAACTTTGTGACCACTGCTATGCCGTGTCCTTCATTGGGCCGGTGCTCCCAGCACTAGCCCTGATCCTGAGTTACCGCCTCCCCTGACTCCATCCTGTCAGAACAGCACTGTCAGGTGGACATCTGGACTTGCCAGGAGATTTTTATTCCTGTCAACGAGTGACTTTGACCTGAGGTCTGCTGGCTGCAGTCTGGCTTCGCTCCCTGTGCTTGGATCTTTGAGGAAACTTGAGGATTCTGAGCAGGAATTGCGAGCTCTAAGGGAGGAGAGAGTTAAACACATTTAATACCTGTGCTGTCTGATCTGTTTCCCATCTTTGCTACCCTCAGAGTCCTCCTAAGGATCCTGGACCCTCGAGCCCTACTGAAGGCCAGGAACTGAATGGCGTAGGCACGGACTGACACTTACTGGGCCTTGGGTTTGGGATTGCCAAAGGGCAGTGTCAGTCAGTCTCAGTTCCTGGCTTCACTTTAAACATTAATTGCATTAATAGATAATGTAATAATTAATAGACACATAATAACACTAATAGAAAGATGTAGCCTTTGCTTACAGAAGACTAGATTTAGGAAGCCCAAAATATTATTTTTGAAAGTTCACGCAAAGCTTTGACATATTTCACAAAAAACAGAAAGTTGATTCCAAATCTATGAACTTGGGTGGGGTCTCTCTCTGTGTGTATGTGTGGTGTGTGTGTGTGTGGGCGAGAAAGTTACTAGATTGATTTACCAGCGCTTTTGAATGGAGAAGGTGGGAAAAGCCATGTTATTTTGAGACAGAATCTCACTATGGAGCCTCAGCTGGCTTTGAATTCTTGATTCTCTTACCTCAGCCTCCTGGGTGCTGGGATCACACGTGTGTGCCACTGAACCAGCTAAAGGTTATTATTTGGAATAATAAATCTTTATTTGGCTGTTTAGATCTTGGGAAACTTGTCAATGGGGCTTTCCTAAGACAGTCTGTGACATAGTTCATAAAATTAAATTCTGTGACATTTGACTCCCAGGGAAGAATTTAGTTACTCAGAGTATTGCACAACTTTTCTGGGAAAGGGCAGCTCATGAAAGGGAAATGTCTACGACAGCTCAAGTTGCTTATCTTCTGTGAAGAAGGGAGATTATATTGTCATGCAGCTGTGGAGAGGGGAGGAGAGTCTGTGCCTTCACTGGTAATATTCAAGAGTTTACTGGACTCGGAAGGCCACGCTCGGATAACATTGGTTCATCCTGAGTCAAGGCCACACTGCTGGATGAGTAAATCATAAAATCAAGGGAAAAGAGAAATGGCTCAAGGGAGATCAAGGGAACAGAGAAATGACTCATTGAGTAAGAAATCTGTTGTGCAAAGCATGAGGAGGACCTGAGTTCAAATCCACAGCATCCATGAAGAAGCTAGTTGGGTTACTCAGACCTGTAACCCAGTGTTGGGGGTGGAGGTTGTCAGAGATCAAAGAATCTCCAGGCTTGCTGGCCATTTAGCTACAGACCCGAAAACATGGTGGAATGGGCTAGAACAGGACACAAAAGACCCTCCTGGCCTTCTATATACACACTTTGGCATTCCCCCCTACTTTCTGGCACACATATCAGATACACAGAAGCTTGTACACACACGCACACACAGACATAAACCCAAACAATGATAATTAAAGCCAGGTGTGTAGCACGTGCCTATATTGCCAGCACTTGGGAGGTGCAGGCGTGAATTTCAGAAACTCAAACTCACTGTAAGCTTCTTCTGACCCTCACTTCTCCACCTCCCAAGTGTTGGCGTTCCAGATGTGTGCCACAGCATCTGGCTCTGTTTTTATCTTTATGTACTTCATCCTTCTTTCAGAGGGTAATAAATATACTCACATGTGAAAATCAGAAGGTGAAGTGAAGGATCAAAGACAGACGGTTACTTGGATCTCCATTTCAAAGAAAACCATTGTTATCAGGAATTGTGTATGCCTGCACATGTAAAAATGAAAATGTCTTCAGCAAGGCACTGGTGACTCATACCCATTGTAAATAGAATGTTTACAGGGAGCAGAATAAAATCCTTCCACCAAAGTGATAAAGTTCTGCCAAGGGGTGTGTCTAAGGTGAAGCTCATCTTTCTTCCAGGGACTCAACTTCTCTCTTGGTAAAAGTATCCCTAACCCATTTTAGAGGCTGCAGCCACTGTCTCTGCTGTCTCTCTCTCTCTCTTTCTCTCACGCGCACACACACACACACACACACACACACACACACACACACACACACACCCTTTCAGTCTACACCAAATGATCTCACCTTTGCCCCCTATTTATGCTGATATTGCAGAATTGTGGAATGAATTTTGTAGGTTTACCTTGTTTCCCTTACTACACAGACCAGAAAACACTGACTCCCAGAGGGGAGGGACAGCATCAGGCCTGGGGTTCTGAGGCAGCTTGCTGCTGGTATTGCTCATGCTTTAAAGATGTTCCTCTCGGGCTGGAGAGATGGCTCAGAGTTAAGAGCACTGACTGCTCTTACAGAGGTCCTGAGTTCAATTCCCAGCAACCACATGGTGACTCACGACCATCTGTAATGAGATCTGATGCCCTCTTCTGGCATACATGGAAGGAATGCTGTGTACATAATAAATAAATAAATCTTTAAAAAAAAAAAAAAGATGTTCCTCTTGCTTCTTACTTGGTAGCACTGTGTACCTCCTGCATCTGCCTTCCTCCCCAGCTGTAGCCTGCAGAGGCAGAGCTCTGTAGACTCTAGCCAAAACTCTGTTATTGACTAGCTTTTTGTCTCTGGGGACACACACCACTCTGGGGAGTGATAGCCACGAGGAGCTGGGGAGTTCCTCTTTTTAGAGGGATCTAATGATAGACGAGATAGGAGGTGTCTAAGGGAATTATGACACCCACCTGGCACACACTGTTAGGCAAATACATGCTTGCTGGGTAATGAGGATTTATGGTGCCAACTGTCTTCAGATTTTGCACTTGACTTCTCAACTGTAGTGGGTAACACTGGCTGTCACCTTGATCTAGACTCACCTGGGAGACAAACCTCTCAGGACATCTGTGAGGAAGTGTGTAAGATTGGGTTTGAGGTGTGTAAAAACTTACCCTCCGTGTGGGTAGCACAATCTTATGGGCTGGGGTCCTAGACGGAATGATAAGGAGAAAGCAGACTGAACACCAGCTCTCTGCTTTGGACTGTGGGCACAGCGTGACCAGCTGCCTTCTGTTTGTGTACCCCTGACTTTCCCACTGTGAAGGGCTGTCTCCTACAACTGTAGGCAGAATAAGCTCTCTTTTCCTTTAGCTTCTTTTCAAAGAAAGTAGCAAATACACCAGTCAAACAGGACCAAGATTCAAAATGGCTTCCTTCTTCCCAGTGCAAGTGTCTCCCAAGATTGGGTTTTTAACACTTGAAGAATTAAAATGGCAGTATACACCTTTTTAAAAAGGTGTACCCACCCCCAGGCCCAGAGCCTATGCTGAGGCTGACCCGAGGACAAGCAGTCGTGGGTGGGTGTCTGCTGGACTTCCGAATATTTCTGTATGGGGACTCTACTGTCATCAATGGGTCATCTCAGTTTATGCTTTGCAAACTTAAACCTGGCTAGCCCGTTTCATGTCTTACTTCACCTCTGAGGATGAACCATGACTTTTCCACTGGTTTTTTTCTTTATTTCTCCCTAAGCTCCGCTCTCTTTTTGTAGCTGGGCAATGTGTGTGTGCACTGTATGAATAACTGTGCATAAATGTGTGTGTGTGTGCATGAATGAGTGCATGAGCATGTGTGTGCGTATATACTCCATTGGTGGAGCTACACTGGCAGGGTACCACCTTCAGTAGCTGAGCAGCAAAAATTTACGCTGTTGTAGTTGTAAAGGTCAGAAGTGCAGGCAGGGTGTGGATGCCCTCCCGTTGGGTTGGGTCATTCTAAGGGTTCAGGAAAGGCTCTCCTTCAGGCCCATCTTCCTGATGAATGGTTATTTCTCTGTAGTCTGAATTTCTTCTGGTCTCCCTGTATTGGGCCCCACCCTTATGACCTCACTTGAGCTTGGAATCCTCCTATTGCTATTGTTATTATTACTGTTGTTATTTGTAAAGGCTCAAGTCATAAACCAGGTTTCTGGGTCTTAGGGCTTGAGCATTTGAATCTGTGGGAAGGACACGACTCAAGCCCTTCGGTGTGCACATTTGTATGCTCACGCATGAACTCGTGTGCATTTAGTGAGCCATTACATCCGATGGACTTCACGTCATAAATGTTTTGGCTAACTTGGGACATTTTAAAGATAGGCCTGTTTTGTCTTGTATGCACAGAGAAGACTTAAATCATTTTTCTCACAAATCTCCCACTGGCACAATAGCGTGGGCGTGATTATATAGTGGGTGCCAGATGTCACCCTTGCCTCACAGTGAGCTGGAAGTCCTCCTTTGTTTTCTTTCGGGGGCTTTGCTCTTGCCCAGGCTGCCCCCAGACTCCAGGGCTCAGGGAATCCTCCTGCTTCAGCCTCCAGAGTATCTGGAACACGGAACCAATACTGGTCCCTCATACCTAAGCGGACCAGTGGCGTTCTTCAGAACTGGTCCCTCCTACCTAAGCCGACCAGTGGCGTTCTTCAGAACTGGTCCCTCCTACCTAAGCGGACCAGTGGCGTTCTTCAGAACTGGTCCCTCCTACCTAAGCCGACCAGTGGTGTTCTACAGTGTGTGGTTTTCCCACCTCATCTTACATAAGACTGCTAAGTGGTGTCTCGAAATGCCTTCAGCAACACAGTAGAACATTCCATTTATTCCAAAGGGCCCAAGAGTTCCCCAAGAGCTCTAGTATCACTAGGTCAGGTGTTAAGAAATTTCCCAATATATCCAAATGTTAGGCACATTTAAAAAAATCTGTCATTTAGATGTTGTAAATATTTGTAGAGAAGACATTAACTTCCCTCTCGGCATGGGCTTCATTCACTCTGTCTCTTCCTTCCTTGACCTCAGTGCACAGGAGGGTTCCAAGAGGTCTATGTCGCTGGCCAGCTCACAGGCCACGGGGAACCCTGCTTGCAGTCCTGTGGGCTGTTTACTCTGTCATCAGAACAAATTGCTCGCAAACTGACCCCAGACCAGCTGGCCTCCCAGGACCGTGGATGGCCTTGATGTTCTTTTCCCACTCAGCTTACTGTAAACCTGGCGTTTGTCTTTCTCATTAAAGAAAATGAGTTCGTCATGGTATTGAATTGACATGGGAGTCTGACTCACTTTCTAAGCAGCCAGAGTCTCAGCTAGGCCCTGAAGTTCCAGGGAATCAGCCGGGTAGGACATGGAGGTAGGCTCTGGAGTCCGTGGGTCTCCTCAGACACTCCTCCGGCATCCTTACTGTAGCTGAGGAGTCTGATTCTGGCAGAACAAAGCCAGGGAACCAGCTGCATTGGGGTCAGGCACCTCTACCCAAAGCAAATACTGCTCTTTTCTTGGTCAGCTATGGGTGGTTGTTAGGCCTCAAACTCGGGAACAAATGGCTGAAGAGCCTATTAACATGCCAGGTTCCTCCAGCATCTCAGAGTCCCTACCTGTTAAGAGAGTTCTCCTGGCTGGCATACCCCACCCACTACCCTGAACTTTCCAGCCCAGGGGCTGGGCTTCCCTTCCCCCATCTCCTTTGGCTCCTATAGAACTCAGTCATTTTGACTCCACCACTGTCTTGGCCTCTTGCCCTCTTGGTCCCTGGTTTCTCTTCTGGCCTTCTTGCTCTCTGTTCCGCCTTTCCCCCGTCCTCTCATGGCCTGTTGGCTTGGTCTGCCGACAAGGTCCAGTCTAGACTCTCCCATTTGTCTCTCTATCTGCCTGTATTCTCCCTCATAGCTATAATAAAATTTTCAACCCCTTAGCAACAGTCATGTCCTCCTCTTCTTTCTTTTTTTTTCCCACCTAGCATTCTATGAGCTGTCACATAACCATTTAAAATGCATTTTACTCATACCAGCTACTTGGGAGGCTGAGGCAGGAGAATCACAAGTTCAAGGCCTGCTTGGGCTGCAGAGTGAGCTCAGAGTCAGCCTGGGTAACTCGGTGAGGCCGTGTCTCAAATTTAAAAACAAGAGCAACAGTAATAGAAGGGTTGAGGGTGTAACTCATTGGTACCCTGGCCAGCTGTGCACAAGGCCCCCGGTTGTATTCTTAGCACCACCAAGGCAAATGAATTCTTAAGGAATTGAATAGAAGCCATTAAAGACCACAGACCGTGCTTGTGAGCAAATGTGGAAAAGAAAGAAGTTGACTGTTGTGTTGTGTGCTGATTGTTTCTGTCCACTTGACACAAACCTAGATGTATCTGCGAAGAGGGATTTTTCCTTAAGAAAAATGCCGTCATTGGCTTGTAGGCAGGCCTATGGAGCCTTTTCTTGTTTAATGATTGATGTGGGAGGGACCAGCTCCCTGTGGGCAGCGCCATCCCTAGGCAGGTGGTTCTAGGATATTGTAAGAAAGCAGACTGAGCAGGCCACAGGGAAGCTGGCCAGGAAGCAGCAGGCAGCCGCACTCCTCCTTGCCGTTAGTTGGGTTCCTGTCCTGGCTTTTCTCAGTGATGGAGTAGGACCTGAGGATTTTAAATTGTAATAAACCTTTGCTTCTCAAGTTGTTTCTGGTTGGGGTGTTTTATCACAGCAATAGAAACCCTAGCCAAGACACACACATTTACTGTCTGGTCTCAGTTATATTAGCTATGCATAGCTGTAAATGATTTTTCTTTGACTGTTGCTATACAAGGAGTCCTGAAGAGTTTGTAGTGTTTGGCCTGGTGTGGTGGATAACACAGACCTTTAGCCTCAGTTAGGAAGATCTCGTAGGGTTAGGGGTCACCTCTGTCTGCATAATAAGTTCCAGGCCAGCCACAATTACACAATGAGATCCTATATAAAAGAATAAAAAAGGCTAAAACTTTGTCGGGAATCTTCCAAATTTTTGCACTCAATAGCGCTGGCCTATCTCTAAGTTTCAAAGAAGCAGCAGTAACAGATCACATCAACACCTCCAGGCTCCTAGCCGGACAGAGGCCACTAGCATTGCCTCTGGAAGGAAAGCCACTGCCCTCCCCGCCAGGCCGACTAGGGAGGGGCCAGGCTTCCCTGAAGGGGACTAAAGTTCTTCTTGGTGTGAATGGCCTTTTAGGGAACAGAGGGAGGGCCCGCGGTGACATCACAGTCTCCAGTCGGGAGGCTCTGAAGGAATTTGTCCCGGCTGAGCCAGTGTGAGCACTGGAATCCGTCTGGAGAAAGAGGCGGTTCTGACTTCGGGCTTGGAGCTCACGCCCTGGGCTTCTTCTCTGGGCAGGGGTAAGGTACATCTGCTTCAGATCTCATGGTCCTTTGCTTTCTGATCTGAAAGCAGAAAGTTCTGTTGAGGCCAGAGTCTTCTCGGAGGAGGGAGTCAGGGTCTGGATTGTATTGCTGGGCGGTGGAGGCCTCTCCTGCTGCGTGGTGGGCAGCGGAGACTTACTGCGTCTCTTTTTCTCTTCCTGTGAATCTTGTCACGCTCCCGGCCTCGGTGCTAAGAGGCAGAGAAAACTGCATGCGTGACAGAAAATGCGTTAAAAGACACCGTGTGAGTGAGTCTGTGAGAATGTGTGTGTCCCTTTCCGAAAGAGAAAGCTGCCTCTACCTTGGGACCCGGTGAATCTGGTCACTAGTTCTATAGTTGTCTTGTGTCTGTTCAGCGAACTCAGTGCTGGATTCTACAGCCAGACTTTCGTTTCCATGGCGTGGGGCTCACCACATTCAATGGGGCACTTGGAGCTTTGTTCCTGGAGGACCTAAGACACTCCAGGACGCCCTCCCCAGGCTCTGCTCCTATGCACAGGCTCATCTCTATGTGTACAGGCGGCTAGACTTCCCCACTCCTAGCCCAGTTTTCTCTTCTCTGGATTCTGCCTCCGTATAGTGGGTTCTGTTGGGCCCACTGTGATAATCAGCTTTTATTTCTGTCATCGGGACCAGTCGGCTAAGCAGGAAGCCAAGATTCAGAATTACTTAAAAACAAGAGAGCGCTGGTTGGTGGCACACGCCTTTGATCCCAGCACTTGGGAGGCAGAGGCAGGTGGATCTCTGTAAATTCAAGGCCAGCCTGGTCTACAGAGTGAGTTCCCAGAGAGCCAAAGTTACACAGAAAAACCCTGTCTAGAAAGAAAAAAATCCCTGTCTTATAAAAAAAAAAAAAAAAAGCAAGAAATCTGCAGCTAAGTTAGAAATAAACTAGGTTTGTTTGTGCCTGCTGAATTTGTCGCTTAAAAAGTTCAGGCTGCAAGGGCCAAGAGTTCCTTATGTGGTCTTGATCTTGCTTTATTCCAGGGATGGGGACTTCCTTCGGAGTAGTCCTAGTGAGAAGTCTTGAGAGAACCTTGTCTCGCTCATTCACAGGGACCTGGAGCTAGCAGCGCAGCCGGCCTCAGTGGTTCCTGTAAGGAGTCTCCAAGGGAGAGAAGGAAAGCACCCTTAGGGCCAGCAAGGTGGTGCATGTTTGTCATTCTAACACTCAGAGGCTGAGACCAGAGGACAGGTAGCAGGTTTGAGGCCTGACTGGGCTACAAAGCGAGACCCTGTCTCAAAAGAGAGGAAAGGAAAAAGAAACAACAGCCCTTTTAGCAATGGCCTCAGCAAATGCAACAACTTCCTTCCTTTCGTCCCTGCCCACTCTGCAGCCCACCACACACCGGCTCCAGTTTCTTTCACTGAGAGCCCAAGCTGTAAATGTGCTAATCAAACAGCATCTTAACATTTTCCAGATGTCAGGTGTGCAGCCTGGCGATGGGAGTCTGGTTTTCCAGCCTAGCTGGAAGGAGGGTCGTTATGAACAGGACAGGCTGTGGTTCAGAAACTTCTTTACCTTCAAAGTTCTTCATGTGAATGTGAACCAAAACACGGGTGGCTTTGCTCCCTGTTCATGGCTTCTAGAAGTCTTTTTAGCCATTTAGAGCTCCACCCGAGGCATTTGCCAGGGAGAAGGGCCTTCTGGTGACTGCTGCTCAGATCAAACCCACTGAAGCTTTCTGGGGGGGGAGTGCGGGGGGGGGAAGGGCTGGGTCTATTCAATGGGATTGGGACTCCTAGCCACCAAAGGGTTGGTGTTTCATTATAAGAATTTATCACCCCACCCCACCCCACCCCCAGGTCACAAGAAGCTATGATGATTTCCTGGCAAGATGTCTTAGGTAGGGAAAGACACCCAGGCATTGTTAGTAATAGCCTCTCTCAGGGGTCATAGCAATGACCTGAGTCTTCCTGGTCTAAATTTAGCCTGCAGCTGCCTCAGGAAGGTTTGGGGTCTACAGTCTGGCTGCCTGCCCTTCCTTCAGCTGGGAGCTGGGGGAGCTGACCTCTGTCAGGAGTGGTACGCAGCCTTGTTTCCCACAGTCAACACAAACTCCTAATTCCACAGGCCATTCCGGAAGTGGCTCTGCTAGGAGGTGGAAGAGGAAAGGCCCATTCAGGCATGGAATGCGTCTCCTCTGCTGTGCTTCCCTGAAGTAGAATTAATGAAGGAAGCCAGTTTTCCTGTTCTGTGCCTCTAGGGAGGGTGGGCTGTGCTCTACCATCTGCAATACACAGGGCCACAGGAGCTGCAAGCCACCTGCTCAGGACCTTTCATGGGCTCAGTTTTCTCTGTAAACTCTGCAGCCAGCGTCTTTTGCACCCATGGATGTTGAGGCTCTCCATACCATCACATTGGGCCCCTTGTACTTTTTATGTGAATGGGGACTCCATCTCCCTGAGGCTACCAAATCCTTTCTTGGGAGTGGGCCATCCCTTTTTAGCTCTGGGGACACTCCTTAGCCTCAGGCAAACATGTCACCACTGGGGGGGAGTGGGAGTGGGGGTGGGGGATGGATATCAGGCTGGGCCTCTAGAATGACAGCAGTTTTAACAGCCTGTGTCCCCTCCCTCAGACCCCATTTCTTTCCTGTGTAGACCCCCCTACCTGCAGCTCTGCTTCCTCCAGGGAGGTGACAGTCAGCTGGCAAGGGGTGCCAGGCAGCAGCCAGGCTGTATCACCCCAAATTGGTACCTGTGAAGGAGGCATCTGGGTTCAGAAAGTTAAGAGTCCAGAAGCTGCCATCCTAGAGCCAGCCACGCATGGCCCGGAGAGCCAGTTCTTTGCTATGTAGCAACTGTGCCCTGCTTACCAAACATGTGACTTATGCAAGCCGGGAGGGTATGAAGGGGGACAGAGATGTCCTTTGATTTCCCAGCTATGAGGAAGTTTTATTCAGTAACCATGCCTCTGTTCTGAGGCCAGCAATGAGTGCATATTTTTTGATGGAACTTAAAAATAACTGGATTAAAGGATCAGGTCACCTATTACCCGGGGAAAAGCATTTCTAATTTAACCATAGTGGCTGTAGCCGGAAGTAATCTGGGTTATTCAGAATCGAGAAACCTGGCCATGCAGCAGACACCAGGTGTTGGAGCAATTTGGGTCACACTGTGCATTTAGGCTAGGAGCCTGGGAGGCAGTGGTGGGCTACACACTGTTAAGAGGGACATGCCTGTGGGTAGTAAGGAAATGGAGTCACTGCGAGCAGAGCAGACATTTGAAGTGTTGGAACTTAAATAACTATGCCTTAAAAAATAAATAAGGTGAGCCAGACAGTGGTGGCACACGCCTTTAATCCCAGTACTCAGGAGGCAGAGGCAGGTGGATCTCTGAGTTCGAGGGCAGTCTGGTCTACAGAGAGAGTTCCAGGGCAGTCAGGGCTGTTGCAGAGAAACCCTGTCTAAACCCCTCACCCCCCAAAAAAAGCCAAGATGACTTATTCTTTTCACCTCATGTATGAAATTACCTGGCGCGAGTGAGAAGGAAACATGAAACATGCAACAAAATAGCTTAGGAGTTTATTAGAGGGGTCTGTACAGGCTTGGGGAAGTCAGTGTGCAGAGAGAGGGGGCTGAAGATAGAGCGTCCAGCTTTCAAAATCTGCCTAGTGCATGCACACAGGGGGAATGACGTGGCTACATCATATGCAGATGACGGAGCTCACGCATTTGCGCAAGGGCTCACGTAGCATGGGCCATGCAGGGCCTTTTAAGGTTCCCGGGGCGGCTAGATATTTTTGCCTGATGGCTTGTCCGCACATGCGTGGCCCTGAAACCCTGAAGTGCCAGCCATGCTGGTTTGGCTAAAATCATAACAATGTGTATGTAAGTTATCATATGTGTATAGTATCCCTTGAGACCAGAAGAGGGTGTTGGATACCCTGGAATTGGAGTTTCAGATGGTTGTGAGCCACCATTGGGAGTCAGAAACCCAACTAGGTCCTCTGCAAGAGCAACAAATGTTCTTAACTGCTAAGCTGTTTCTCCAGTTCTTTTTTTTTTTTAATATTTATAGTTTAATCATGTGCATGGGGGGAAGGGTATGTGTATGTGAGTGCAGATTCTCTAGGAGTCCAGAAGAGGGCTCTGGTTTCTCTGGAGCTGGAGTTTCAGGTAGTTATGAGCCTCTGGATGTAGGTGCAGTGAACTGAACTCAAGTTCTCAGAAAGAGCAGTATGCACTCTTACCAACGAGCCATCTTTCCACTTCCTCCCAATCCTTCTTTGGAAAGGTCTGTTTTGGCTCCTGCCTTGAAGGGATGTAGTCCATCCTGATGGGGAAGACTTGATGGCAGGATTGACTTGTTTTTACAGCATCCTGAGTCTGAGGCTGCCTGAATGCTTCTGGGCATATTAGGTAGAGTAAAGGACGGGAGAGATGGTGCCGCAGTTACGAGCACTTGCTCTTGCAAAAGTTTTGGTTCCCGGCACCTATATGGTAGCTCACAACTATTGCTGACTCCTAGGGGATCCAAGGCCCTTTCCTGAACTTTTCAGGGACTTCATGCACATGGTACACATGTATACTGAAGGCAAACACTCATACACATAAAGTAAATACATCTTTCTCCTCCTCCTTCTAGAGGGAGACAGAGAGAAAGAGAGAGAGAGAGAGAGAGAGAGAGAGAGAGAGAGAGAGAGAGAGAGAGATGAATATGGATGCCTGATGACGGAAGATACAAAATAATCTCACACTAGTTCAGAATTACATATAATAAAGGGTTATTTATTTAGGGGAGACTCACGGATGACTGTTCTAGATCACAGTCTTCTGCACAAATAGGGAACAGGAACCGAATCTAGCAGCCGGAAGCAAGCACACACTTTACAGATGCATTTATAATATAAGAGACCATGCCCAAGTGGGCCAGTATCTTAAAATCTATTGGCTGAAGGAGATCCCACAATATAAAGCCCATCTAACTTTCTGTCTTCAATGGAGGTGTCAACCTTTCTGTTCTTTGTATTGCAGTGAGTCTTTCTGGCGTGTGACCTGCTGAGGGAGGGTATTCCTTCTGGGTCTTTCTGGTAATGGTGTGCTCAGCCGCAGGTCCAGGGAGAAAGAGCATGCGGCCTGCCATCCCTTGCCTAGCTGGGCTGAGGTCAGCTACCAGTGCTGTGTTTTCTGCGCAAAATAGACAGGCTTCTAGGATCTTACCTGTGGTATGGGTAGGAGTTGTAGTCATCTTACCCCTAAGAAGTCAGCTGAAGCAGAGAGTTTTTAGCATCAGCCCAAGGCAAATGCCTCAATTGCCAAGGCCAGGCCCATAGAGCCCCCCCAGGCAGGAAGGTCTGCCTTTGACTGAATAAAGAAGGAAGTAATGACTTTTAAGCCCTAAGTCTGAGCCTAATTTAACCCTAGGGGATTCAAGTGTGCCAGGATCAAGGACAAAACCAAACAAATACTCTTTCACCCCACCCATTTCTTCGTGACCTTTCCCACGGTCATTCTGGAAGCCTCCTGTCCAGTCGGGAGAACACCTTTTGACACACTGGGATAAAATTAAGAAGAGCTGTGACATTTACTGACCAGATGGGATCTTAGGGAAATGTCTCTACTATTTCTCTAAACCTCTTAATTCCAAAATCATAAAATCGTAAAATTTCCTTTCCAACTTAAAACAGAGTCCCAGGCGGGTCTTCTGTGTGTCAACTGAGAACACGCATGAGTGTATATTGTGTCTTGTGTCTTGCTAAGACCTAAGACCTATGGTAATTATGTGGCCGTCAGGGTGCCCACAGAACATGCTTGCTGTGCTACCGCACTCGAGGAAACATTTCCGTGGCTACTTAAGCACTGAGGATGGGCAGGTTCCATTTCATACAAGTGATCCTTGTACTGGTGTTTCCTACATACCCGGGGAGGGATCCAACCCAGGGCTTTCCCTGTGCCAGCAAAGCCACACCCCACAGTGCATCCCGTTCATCTTCAAGATTTGATTCTTCTTAAAATAATAATAATTTTGTTTTTGTTTGTTTAGAGACGGGGTCTCTTATTATGTAGCTCTGACTGTCCTAGAACTTGAAATGCAGACTGCCTCTGCCTCCCAATTGCTGGGTATTAATTTTGTTTTTAATTAATTGTGTATACTAATTGTGTTCGTGTGTGGGTACGTGCATGGGAGTGTAGGTGTCCATGGGGGCGAGAAGAGGGTATCAGGTCCCCTGGAACCAGAGTTCCAGAATAGTGTGGACATCTCGCCTGGGTGCTGGGAGCTGAACTAGGGTCCTCTGCAAGAACAGTAAGTGCCTCTGACTGCTAAGCCACCAAGCCATCCTTCCAGCTCACAAGATTTGACTGTTAAGGATATTTTATGAAAATTTTCTATTGGCTTTAGCAACAAATAACATTTCCCAGTTGCGTTTAGCTTTGAACTAAGATAAACATTTAAGGATTCGAGGTAGGTTAGGATTTGGGAGTTTGGAAGTCCTCTTGGCCTGACATTTCTAGATTGATTCCTTTAATCTCTTGATGTCATCAATTTTATTCTGAAAATCATAATCCAATGCCATTCTCTTCTCAAGAAAATCAACAGTTTTTTACAGTTACATTCCCCATTTACAATTTTCTTTCTTTCTTTCTTTCTTTTTTTTTTTTTTTGGTTTTTCGAGACAGGGTTTCTCTGTGGCTTTGGAGCCTGTCCTGGAACTAGCTCTGTAGACCAGGCTGGTCTCGAACTCACAGAGATCCACCTGCCTCTGCCTCCCGAGTGCTGGAATTAAAGGCGTGCACCACCACCGCCCAGCCCATTTTACAATTTTCATGATGCTTTTTAAATACCTTTTTTCTAAGCTTAATTCTCAAAAAGCGTTTGAGAGATCTTGTTAGCCCTGCTTACCAAGGAAAAGCTCAGTTGGCTCGCAGAAAATATATGCCTGACAGAACCCTTCCTGGAAGACTCAAGATTGACTCTGGGCCTAAATTTTGGAGTTGTAAATTCTCTTAAACTAATTTGCTTGACTGTTGAACCTTTTTTTTTTTTGATAAATATTGGCAGCTTTAGCTGCAAAGGGGGTTACTGGTTATATTAAAAGCAGGTCTGGAGCCAAATTCCAGCACTCGCACTGACATTTATTAAGCAAACAACATAAAAATAGCTATAAAATCCCGATCTGGGACTCTCACACAAGGGGATGTTGTACTTTTGCATAGGAGGGATTTTGTTACCACATTAAATACCCCATGTTCTCTGAACCCAAGATTGGAAACCAGACTTTTAGTTCTCAGACCTCAAAAACTAGCAACTCTGAGGCTCTGCAAGTCAGGATCATCCTGGGGCTCACACTCTTCATGCAAGGGTCAGGGGAGTCTCCAACCACAGATGGTGGCTTCTTCCCAGATGGCGCTGCTTCTTCTGCTTCTTCTTCTTCTTCTTCTTCTTCTTCTTCTTCTTCTTCTTCTTCTTCTTCTTCTTCTTCTTCTTCTTCTTCTTCTTCTTCTTCTTCTTCTTCTTCCTCCTCTTCCTCCTCCTCTTCTTCTTCCTCTTCTTCTTCTTTTCCTTCTCCTCCTCCTGCTCCTTCTTCTTCTTCTTTTTTTTTTTTTGGTTTTTTGGAGACAGTTTCTTTGTGTAGCTTTGGAACCTGTCCTGAAACTCAGGGTGGCCTCGAACTCACAGAGAACGTTCTGCCTGTGCCTCCCGAGTGCCCAGTTCACTTCACCCATTTCTAACATCCAGTATACTAATAGCAAGCCACTGATTTCACTAATAGAAACCCATTTCTCATTTTAATTATGCCAACTAGCAAATCCTTCCGAGTCGGCAGGGCTAAAGGAAGCTGGAAGTACTGGAGGAAGCCACCTTTGGAGTGTGGGACCACTCCTTTGGTTTCTAGCCTCAGTTAGGATGGCAGTCTGCCCCTGGAATGCAACTTAAATGCATTTCAGAAGCACACAGCTGCATTATATTATATTGTCTTTGCCCAAGAATTCCAGAGTCAATTGGAGACATCCTCACCGGCTGCTGGCTACTCTGGGAAGCCAGCTGGAGGGCAGGTAACCTGGAGGGTTGTCTGGGGCCGGTGAAAGATTTCCCACAAGCCCTTTGTACCCTACTTTCGACCTCCGAAACCCACATGGTGGTGGTTTTTCGCGTCTCCTTATTCCGTTAGAGGAGATCACCTCTGACAGGCTTTCCCAGTCATTGTCACGGATGTGCGTTTTATCTGAAACTGGATTCTGGTTCACCTTATCTGAAGCCTGGAGAAAATTCTGGTTCTTCCGTTATCTTCAAAGGGAGCAGTAAGCACATTGGTCGGCTTAAACAAGACATCATTTCATGATGTCAAGCCCAGACTCCTGCAATCTGGATTCCTTAGCCAGTTCCCCTTTACCTGGTGCAGTTGCTGGTGGCTTCTAATTGTGTCAGGCCTGGGGCCCTCGCCCTTTCGTCACCGTTGGTGCTGAACTTTTCGTTCCCTGAAGGGATAGAATTGAGCATCAATCAGGAAAAAAAAAAAATCTCTTGAGTGTGTGGAAAGAAAACGATTGGGCGGCCTGTAACTCGCAGGAAGGGAAACTCTTTCCTTGTTTATGCCTTCTAGTGCGAAGTTAAAAAAAAAAAAAGTACTGGAAAGCAATCTTGTCAAGCTATACCATCGGCCCGAACTTAGATTTTGTTGTTGTTGATTTTCTAGGCAGGATTTCTCTGTGTAGCCCTGACTGTTCTGGAACTCGCTATGTAGAACAGGCTGGCTTCAAGCTCACAGAGCTCCCCACCTGCCTCTGCCTAGCTAGTGCTGAGATTATGTACCCACACCTGGCCTCCAAATTTTGATTGTTAATCAATGGTTTTGAAAGTTATGTTTTATCATTTTGTGAGGTGGGGGTGCACATTCATGTCCTCTGCCATCGTTGGTGTTGTGTGGAGCTCAGAAAACAATTTGTCAGGAGTTGGCACTTCCCTTCCACCATGCAGGCCCCAGGGATTGAACTCAGGTCATCAGGCTTGGTGGCTGGTATTTTATCTTGTCTGCCCATTTAACCAGTATGTTTAAGTAACTTTTGTTGTTTTGAGGTGAGGTCTTGCTCTGTAACACAGATTGTCTTCAAACTCTTGGCAGTCTTCCTGTCTCAGTCTCTCAAATTCTGGGGTTATAGGGATGAACCACCATGCCCAGTTATCATTTGTGTGTGTGTGTGTGTGTGTGAGAGAGAGAGAGAGAGAGAGAGAGAGAGAGAGAGAGAGAGAGAGAGAGAATGAGAATGAGAATGTATGGGAAGACCCGAGGTCAAATTCCTGTGTCCTTTGATTTTTTAGTTGCTCCCCGGGACTCTTAAATTAGGCCAGGCTGGCTGGCCCCAGGGGTCCTCCCGTGTCTGCATCCCCAGCACAGGGATTACAAGCATGGGCTACCATAGCTGGCTTTCTTACACGGGTTCTGGGGCTCAAACTCAGGTCCTCATGGAAACACCATACTGACCGAGTCATTTCAAACCCCTATTTTTTTTTAAACTCGTTTAACAGAAAACATAGACCTTGTGTTGTCATTTCTAACTCAAAGCCCATATATATATATTATTTTTGACATGGCAAAAATATACCGCCAAGTGTTCTTTTCAGGCTTGCAGCATTTCATACCCAGCTGCTTCTAGTTCATGAAGTATTCCTTTGTGATCTAGACACGGTTTCTGGGCTCTGGAAAGAGCTGTCAGTGGATCAGCTTGGCACTCTTGAGCTTTGAAGTGCTTAGGAGGAAAGGACAGGGCTGATGCAGGAGCCAAAAACCCAGTTCCTTGAAAGTGCTGTGGAAGACAGGCCGGACACCCCTGTTTTAGAGACTGACTGTCCCAGTGGAGTCCAGGGCTTCATTTGGCCTCACTCTATGAAAACTCTGGAATAAACTCGTGGCTCCACAGGCAGCGTGGGAAGCCCAGCTTTTCTTCAGGAAAGGGCTTGTCACCCAGGGCCTAAGGTTGCTTCTCATTTCATCAGACTCTGCCAAATACATTCTCTGCCTGTTTAATGAGCATCACTGAGTATATGCCTTCTGTTGCTCTTCCTTTATACTATAGGGTCTTCCTTCGCAATTGTTCTGAGGTGTTTCAGCAGAGCTGTGGTTTTTTGTTTTGTTTTTTAACTTTCTTGTGTTCCCGCTAGCTTCCTATTACTTTCCACTTTCCCTTCCTAAAGTTAGAGAGAGAAGGGACACTCTGCTTTTCCTGCAGTTAATCACTGGCTTGCCGAGGCTGGAAGTCGGAAGTGATTCGCACCTTCCAGCACCTTCCCCGGTTGCTCTGCTCATTCTGTAATCACGTTCCACGGAGCGAGCCAGCTTGGGCCCACGCTTACTAGAGCTGAATGTCTGCCACTAGGTTTCTGCATTGAAAATTTCTGGATTAGACAAGTATGTTTCTGTAATTCCTAAAGATAGCAGTAGAAGGCCCTGACATCCACCTTATGAAACATGGCTTTGCTTTAATGGCATTAAAATGTCAGTGAAGAGCCGAGGATGCAGCTTGGTGGTAGCATTTTCATAGCAGGCTCAAAGCCCCCACTGGCATCAAAACCGGTATTGACAGCCATTCTGCTTTATTCTAAAGATGAAAGACCCCCTAATCCATGCTGATCGAAGTGGTGGCCTTTAATCCCAGAAGCTGAGGGCAGAGGCAGATAGATCTATGAGTTCAAAGTCAGCCTGGTCTACATTGTGAGTTCTAGGACAGCCAGGGATATACACAGAAACCCTTTCTGGAAAAACAAAGCAAACAGCTACAAAAACAGAAAATAATAAAAGCATTAGTGATTCTAGTGGGATGAAGGAAGGGGTAAATGAAACCAAGGGACAATGATAGATGTGTATGAACATGCCGTAATCAAAGTCATTGTTTTGTATACAAAAAAAAGAATTTTTTTCGAGACAGAATTTCTTTGTGTAGCCTTGACTGTCTTAGAACTCTCTATAGACCAGGCTGGCCTCAAACCCACAGATAGACCAGGCAGGCCTCAAACCCACAGAGATCTGGCTGAGGGTGTGTGTGTGTGTGTGTATGTATACACACACACACATACATATATATGTATATATACATTTGTGTATAGATATTTTTTAATAGATAATAATAAAAAATTCAGAGTAACAGGTGAGCAGCCGGATAACAAGACTGCGCAGACTCGACAACTGAGAGGAAAATGTGATGTCCTATGAAAAACATAAGATCCCATTTTCTTATTAACCACAGATTGTGATACCACGTAGAAAACATTTTAGAAACTGGAGTGACCACGCCATTGGCCACTAGCTCTTTACAGCTTCGGGTAGCTAAGGAGAGTTGTGTTATGCAGTCCTGGAGAACAGAACTGTGCAGTCAGTGGTCTTGGTCATGGTGTTTGTAATGTATGTGGTCAATTGTAGCCTTGGCAGTGGGGAACTGTAGCTTGTGAGAAGAAGCCAGGAAAGGGATCTGCTGCTTTCCGGTATATAATATGGAAAGAGTCCTAAGGTTTCTTATCCCCAGAATAGTTGCATTACATCCGACCAAGAATTATATGTCGTTGAGAAGAAAAGTAGTTCCACAGAAAGACCTTCTTTATGTACTTGGGCGTGCCTAGAAATAGTCTCGTCAGAAGCCTGTGATCGTCAGTAATGGCTGTACATTAACTATGCAACGTCTTCTTCTTTAGTTTTTATTTCATTTAATGTTTCTCTTTGTGCGTGTGTGTGCACGTATCCGCATGCTGTGTACCTCAGTGTGCACGTGGAGGTCCGTGAACAGCTAGTGAGAGCTGGTTCTTTCTTTCCACTTTGCGGGCCCCACGGTTAACTCGGGTCCTCGGGCTTTGATGGCAGATACTTTTCCCCGCTGAACTATCCTGCTGACCCCTCTGCTGCTTTAGGAGATGACATTTCAGATGAAGCTTGTGTGTGGTAAACACCCAGTGCACAGAATGAAAGCTGTAAATGTGGGGAGTTTAGTGGCCAGGTTTCTTTTCTCTTGCTGTGGCAGAGCACCCTGGCCGAAAGGAGATTCGGGGAGCACAGGGTTTGTTCGGCTTACAGTGCTAGATCATACATAGCCTATCACTGAGGGAAGTCAAGGCAGAAACTCAAAGCAGGCCCGTTTTGCTAGTCTGCACAACGTTTCCTCCAGCCAACGATCTCACTTCCCTGTCAAGAAGTACAGCAGGAACCATGAAGGACACTGTTTGCTGACTGGTTCAGAGCTTGGCTTGTGTTCAATTAGCTTTCAGGCCCCTTTGTGTAGGGATAGTACTGTCCACAGTGGGATGGGATAGGATAGTACCGTCCACAGTGGGATGGGCCTCCTTCATCAATTAACCGACAAGATAATCCCTCATAGACACGCCCACAGGCAAATTCTGTAGTTATGGCTCTCCTCTCAGATGATCTAGGCGATATTCAAGTTGATAGTTTAGCCAGGAGAGCTAGGCACATGTCACCACACAGAATGGATATTTAAAAGATTATTAGAAGACAGATCTCTATTCAAAAGAAAAAGTATGTGCTGCTGTTCGTTCCTATTTCCTCTGTGTTACTTATGAGTGAAGCTCTATGCAGCTCTATCCAGAAATGTGCATTTCACCCATACTTGTGTTTTCTCTTTCTTCTAGAAGCCTCCCCAGCTTTCTGAGGATGCTGACCAGCTGAGAAGCAAGCAGGACATCTGTGGTGACAATCGCCTGGAGCCTGCTGCCAGCTCTCCCTCCCCAGATCACAAAAACATGGAAATTGAGGTGTCTGTGGGAGAATGTAAAAGTGTACCTGGAGTCACCTCTACCCTCCATTCCAAGGACCACTCTTCCCCTTTACATTCGCCCTCACACAATGGCCTCCCCACTGATCACCATGAGTCCTTAGATAATGATGTTGTCAGAGAAATCCAATATCTAGATGAGGTGCTGGAGGCCAATTGCTGTGACTCCTCGGTGGATGGAACTTACAACGGAATCTCCTCCCCAGAGCCTGGTGCGGCCATACTGGTGAGCAGCCTGGGCTCACCTGCCTATACACCTACCCCCTCAGCTACTCAGGCCGAACCCACTGAGAAAGCATCTGGTAGGCAGGTGCCTCCTCACATTGAGCTCAGTAGAAGCCCTTCTGACACCATGGCTGAAGGAGAAAGAACCAATGGGCACGCCACTGACCAGCCCCAAGGCATGCTGGGGGACGGCCTGCAAGCCCCTGCCAGTCCCAGCTCCTCTACCAGTTCACACTGCTCCTCCCGAGATGGGGAGTTCACGCTCACCACGCTGAAGAAGGAGGCCAAGTTTGAGCTGCGTGCGTTCCACGAGGACAAGAAACCCTCCAAGCTCTTCGAGGAGGATGAACGTGAGAGGGAGCAGTTCTGCGTGCGGAAAGTAAGGCCCTCGGAAGAGATGCTGGAGCTGGAGAAGGAGAGGAGGGAGCTCATTCGGAGTCAGGCCGTGAAGAAGAATCCAGGCATTGCCGCCAAGTGGTGGAATCCCCCCCAGGAAAAAACTATTGAGGAGCAGCTGGACGAGGAACATCTGGAGTCGCACAGAAAATACAAGGAGCGCAAAGAGAGAAGGGCACAGCAGGAACAGCTACAGCTGCAGCAACAGCTGCAGCAGCAACAACAACAGCAGCTGCAGCAGCAGCAACAGCAGCAACTGCCCCTGCCTCAGCTCTGCACAGCCCCAGCTTCTCACGAACACCTAGACGGCATTGAATGCACCAAAGAGGATGTGGTCACCGAGCAGATTGACTTCTCTGCAGCACGCAAGCAGTTTCAGCAGATGGAGAATTCCCGGCAAACGTTGGCCAAGGGCCAGAGCACACCAAGGCTCTTCTCCATCAAGCCGTTCTACAGACCTCTTGGATCCCTCAACTCAGATAAGCCACCAACCATCTTGCGACCAGCTACTCTTGGGGGACCTCTGGAAGACTGTAGCACACAGGCAGTCAAGGGGCAGAAAGTGTCCTGTGTATCTGAGAGCCAGTCTCCAGGAGCAGGCCCAGGTAGCACTGCCACTCAGGGAAAAGAAGGGCCATACAGTGAGCCTTCCAAACGTGGGCCCTTGTCTAAATTGTGGGCAGAGGATGGAGAGTTCACGAGTGCCCGGGCCGTTCTTACTGTAGTCAAGGATGAAGAGCATGGGATTTTGGACCAGTTTTCAAGATCTGTCAATGTGTCTTTGACCCAAGAGGAGCTGGACTCAGGTTTGGATGAGCTGTCTGTGAGGTCTCAGGACACCACAGTCCTGGAGACTCTCTCCAATGACTTCAGCATGGACAACATTAGTGACAGTGGAGCTTCCAACGAGACACCCAGTGCCCTTCAGGAAAACTCTCTGGCTGACTTCCCTCTGCTCCAGACTCCCCAAACAGACAACCCCTCAGAGGGCCGAGAAGGAGTCTCCAAGTCCTTCAGCGACCATGGTTTCTATTCTCCTTCTTCCACACTGGGAGATTCCCCATCAGTGGATGACCCCTTGGAGTATCAGGCTGGGCTCCTGGTGCAGAATGCCATCCAACAAGCCATAGCCGAGCAGGTGGATAAGGCTGAGCCGTACACCAGCAAGGAGGAACCAGAGCAGCAGGGACCTGAAGCAACAGCCGAGGAAGCCAAAAGCCCGGCTTCTGGCACCGAGAAACCCCAGAGCATGTTTGCGCCACCTCAGGTGTCCTCTCCCGTTCAAGAGAAAAGGGATGTATTACCAAAGATTCTCCCCGTGGAGGACAAGGCACTCAGGGAAAAGGGGCCCTCCCAGCCACTGGCAGCTGTACAGCCCAGCGGGCCAGTCAACATGGAAGAGAGCAGGCCTGAAGGAGGCTACTTCAGCAAGTACTCAGAGGCAGCCGAGCTGAGAAGCACAGCCTCCCTCCTGGCTACGCAAGAGTCTGATGTCATGGTTGGGCCCTTCAAACTGAGGTCGAGGAAGCAGCGGACTTTGTCCATGATTGAAGAAGAGATCCGAGCAGCCCAGGAAAGGGAAGAGGAGCTGAAGCGACAGAGACAAGCGGCACAGAGTGTCCCGAGTCCCAGGGCCAAGAACGCCCCCTCGCTGCCTTCTAGAACTACCTGCTACAAAACTGCTCCAGGTGAGTGACAGCCACATCCTGAACCCAGGTGTCATGCAGAGCACCTGCTGCTTCTATGGTTCTGTGGGGAGCCTCCGTTATGCCTGTGGTGTTAGGGTGTCCACTGCAAGGATGCCAAACTTAGGTGGTGGTTGCTATTTCTCAGTGAGTACCAGGGCTCCTTGCCTCTCAGTCTGCCTAGTCATGATTTATTGTATAGATTCTTTAAATTTTTTTTTTCCGTTGGAGGGCTGCTTCTTGGCCAAATGTGGCGTAGAACCTGGTAGAGTGCACCCATGTGTCATCTGTGTCTTCAACTCAGTAACTGGACCTTCAAAAGCTAGAGCTAAATCCATCTAATTTGGGGGATGTGTTCTACAATCCCTTTCAGGTTCATCATGACTCAGGGTTGCAGACTACAGACAATTCTGCCCATTTTCTTTGTGGGTGGGTTTGGTTTCCTTGATCACAACCAGTTACAACCATGCAATGATAGACCACATGTAAGGTGGTCCCATAAGATACCACCCAGTGTGACATTGTAACCATCTTGGTTTCTTTCTAAGTCTACTCTATGATGCTCATACCATGAGATGGCCTAACAATGTCTTCCTCAGACATTTCTCAGAATGTTCCCAGCTTCCCATCCTCATGCAAATTAATGTTGGATTATTAGTGCTCACAGGCAGCCTCAATGGACAGAATTTCCAATATCTACCTGTAAGTCTATCTTATTTATCTATCTGTCATCTATCTAATCTATCTATCTATCTATCTATCTATCTATCTATCTATCTATCTATCTATCTATCTATCTATCTATCTATCTATCTATCTATCATCTATCCTATCTATCTATCTAGGAAACCATGGGTTCATGCAGAGATCTTTTTCAAAAATTGGTAAGTGTGTGTGTGTTTAAAAGAAAGAGACTGTGAGTGTGCCCATATCATGGTGTACATTTGGAGGTCAGCTGATACCTTTCAGGAATCAGTTCTCACCTTCCACCTTATTGAGCAGGCTCTTGTTCCTGTACCTGGGCTATGTAGCCCAGGCTAGCCAGTCTGCAGGCTTCCCCGTGTGTCTCCCATCTCTGCCTTCGATCTCTGCCTGTTGGGGCATCGTGAATACAAATGTGCACTATTGCATCTAGATTTTGATTTAGGTTCTCAGGATCCAAACTCAGATTGTCAGGGGTGCATGACAAGTAGTTTTACCCATCCAGGCATCTATTAATTCTGATTTAATAAATTTCCTCACATTTGTTGTATGAATTCCTTCCCTGGGGAGACAAACAATTCCCACCCACCCCCCTTATAAGTTCCCAGGGTCAAATCAAAGTACAGTTCACCAAGGTCACCCTGGGGAACCCATGAGCTTGTTGAACTTATTTACAGAGCACAGGTGCAGGGTTGCATATTGACCCCAAAGATGCCACATTGAAAAGTCTTTACCTAGCTTGGATGCTTGCTTCCTTGTAACTGCATAGAGTTCCCCCTTTGGTTAACCTTCCCTGGTCTATGTATTCTAGAGACTCCAGAGACCTGGAAGCTGTGCACAGTATTGCACACAAATGCCAGGGATGGGCAAGACAGGGTAGTGGGGCTCTCAGATGAGGGTTCAGTGACCTTCCCCACTCCCTCTTTCTCTGAGGGAACAGTCAGCATACCCACTGGTGATGGTCTTCTGCAAGCAGGTACCACTTGGTCTGATGCAGATGGCGGCAGTTTTGTTCAGAGGATGTGTTCTACAAAACACTTTCTCTTTCCACATTTCCAGCTTCCTTTTCCATATATGCAGCTTCTTGATATCCTCAGTATGTTATTTGTTTGACCTCTCTAGCCACACCATGGAACCAAACTTCTGTTTTCTTCATCAAATTATGTACCAGTATTCATTTCTAGGAGATCTCTGTGCCCACTCCCATTCTGTTAGTAAAGTGACCCTGTAAATGTTACTGCTGTCCCTTGTCCACCTTGCTCTGACTCACGGTGGCTCCTCCCAGCCCTCTGCACACACCTAATGACTCTTGGACCGAGTTGTTCAGGAAGGAAAGGGAAGGGAGGTGGAGGAGGAAGAGTGCAGAGATCTCCTTGATAGGTCTTTAATTCCTCCTGGTCCCAGGCCAGAGCCAGTTGAGTGCTTAAGGCAGGAAAACTGTCAGGGAAAGTTTTTGTTAGTGGTTAGCCACAAGAACGTGGCTTTTCCTGGCAATTCTCAGTTGTCAAGTTCACTCGAAATTCTTTGGGGCTGAGAGCTGGCTTGACACGGATGGCAGCTGAGCATCCTGTCCTGGAGAAAAGTCTTTGTGCCGCTTGATTTCAGCCTCAGCTTGGGAGTTACTGCACAAGCAAGTGATGGTGATACCCAGATGTTGGCAGCCTCCCTGATGGAGGCACAGTCTGTGTGTGTATTGGTTCCTTCCACTTACATGGAAGGCAGGTATCATGGTTCCCTCACAGCTGCCAGTTACTGCCAACTCTTCCTGCCCTCCCCCTGTTACGTTATTTCATTATAAAACCTTTTCTAAAGTCCATATTATGGTCGATAATATGGTTGTCAAACACCTTGGGCTGAGTAACTTATGAACAATAGAAATTTATTTCTTACAGTTTTATAGACTGGGATGTCTAAGATTAAGGCTCTAGCAAGGACCCATATTCTGGTTTATAGATGGAACCTCCTCATGTCCTCATGTGGTGGGAAGGAGGAAGACAAGTAGTTAGTCCCTTGTAGCCTCTTTCATAAGGACATTAATCCCATCCCTGTCGACTCAAACCTTATGTTCGTTCGCATTACCTGTCTGAAGCTTCCGCCTAAAAGCATACATTGGTACCTACATTTCAGGGATGCATGAGGTTCCCAAACCACAGCAGCAGGTATTCTGGATTCTCCATTTGGTCTCGGATGGAGCCTCTCACGCATTGCCCCAGCTTTACTTCTAACACATGAACAACTGTTCAGTGTGAGGACGTGCGTTTAGCTGATGCGCTCGGCAGGCTTTCCTGTTAGCATTGGGTTTGCCCTATAAGAAGGCCAGGGTTCCAGTGTTTGCCCCTTGACCTCCAGCAGCCTGGTCCCAGTTTCTCTAGAACCTTCTTCCGTGTGGATGCTGGTCTCCTTCCCCATGCCTTATCCACACAGCATTCATTTCAGTCCCTCTAAGAAGACGGTAACTGTCAGGTATGATGCCCACTTTTAATCCAATACTCAGGAGGCAGAGACAGGAGGATCCCAATGAGTTCAAGGTCAGCCTGGTCTATAAGAGCTAGTTCTTTGACAACCAAAGCTGTTGCTCAGAGAAACCCTGTCTCAAAAAACCAAACAGAAAAAAAACAAACAAACCAGACAGTAATTAATCGGTGTTCTGTCCTGGTCTTGTCACATTGAACACAGTCATAGTATGATACACACAGACCCCATTAATTCATATTTATAGCCAGAATATGCAGAAAAGACACTATGGCCTCCTAGAATTACAGTGTGGAGAGAGGAATCAAAATTTAAGTGAATAAAAACTTCACTTTTTTTTTCCCTGCTTCTGGAAACCTCTGGAGTATTGCTTGGCCAGGAGGAAGCTGACACATTACTCTGGCAATTTGTGGCTTAGAACTTCTGGTTCCAACATGGGCTTTTATGAATGAAATATTGCTAGCTTTCTTCTGCACCGCTTCATGCTTTCTGCCAGAAGTGACTCAGTTGGTTTTCTGTGTGATTCAGATCAGATTAATGATATTAGGTGATGAAAATTAGTAACTTACTCCTTATCTGGAAGAAATCGTGCTGGCCACATGATGCATCCTAAGACAGTAAGCAGATGAAATCCACAGAGAACGGGTGTGCTAGAGAAGGAGAGATGTATGAATTCTTCCCGCTGTTAGCTAAGAAAACCTCCATCAGCTAGGTATTGACAAGATGTTTGGAAGATGTTTCCTACTCCTACCCTCCTTTATAAAAGAGTGGTGAAGGCCTATAGTTCCATCTGTCTAGGAGGCTGAGGCAGGGGACCTCATGTTCAAAGCCTGTCTGTGCTAGAGAGAGCAGGAGGCCAGTTTAGGTAGCTTAACAAGATCCTTTCTCAAAATGCATAAGGAAGGAAAGGGCTGGGGGAGTTCAGTGGTAGGGTGCTGGCTGAGCCTGCACAAGCCCATGGGTTCAATATCCATACCTCAAAAAGGAGAGAAAGGAAGGAGAAGAAAAAAGAAGCCCCTTGACAGGGGTATGAGCCCAATTTGAAGGGGAAACCCATACATTAGAATAAAATACCCTTGAGGAGAGAATGGGGTATTCCTACTTGAACATCTTTTAAAACCCAAGACTTTTTTTTTTTTTTTTAGTTTCTTTTGTTTCATGATATTTATTGAGCTCTACATTTTTCTCTGCTCCCCTCCCTGACTCTCTCCTCCCTCCTTCAACCCTCCCCCAAGGACCCCATGCTCTCCCAATTTATTCAGGAGATCTTGTCTTTTTATACTTTCTACTTCCCATGTAGATTAGATCTATGTAAGTCTTTCTTAGTGTCCATATTGTTGTCTAAGTTCTCTGGGATTGTGGTTTGTAGGCTGGTTTTCTTTGCTCTGTGTTTAAAAACCACCTATGAGTGAGGACATGTGATAATTGCCTTTCTGTGTCTGGGTTACCTCACTCAAAATAATGCTTTCTAGTTCCATCCATTTTCCTGCAAAATTCAAGCTGTCATTTTTTTCTGCTGTGTAATACTCCATTGTGTAAATGTACCACAGTTTTTTTTATCCATTCTTCGATCGAGGGGCATTTAGGTTGTTTCCAGATTCTGGCTATGACAAACAAAGTTACTATGAACATAGTTGAACACATGTCCTTGTGGCACGATTGAACATCCTTTGGATATATACCCAAAAGTGGTATTACTGGGTCTTGAGGAAGGTTGTTTCCTAATTTTCTGAGAAATCGCCACACTGACATCCATAGGGGTTGTACCAGCTTGCATTCCCAGCAGCAATGCAGAAGTGTTCCCTTTTCCCCACATCCTCTCTAGCATAAGTTGTCATCAGTGTTTTTGATCTTGGCCATTCTTACAGGTGTAAGATGGAATCTCAGAGTTGTTTTGATTTGCATTTCTCTGATGACTAAGGATGTTGAACATTTCCTTAAGTGTCTTTCAGCCATTTTAGATTCCTCTGTTGAGAGTTCTCTGTTTAGGTCTGTACCCCATTTTTAAAATTGGATTATTTGTTCTTTTGGTGTCCAATTTCTTGAGTTCTTTGTATATTTTGGAGATTAGACCTCTGTTTGATGTGGGGTTAGTGAAGATCTTTTCCCATTCTGTAGGCTGTCATTTTGTCTTGTTGACCGTGTCCTTTGCTTTACAGAAGCTTTTCAGTTTCAGGAGGTCCCATGTATTAATTGTTTCTCTCAGTGTCTGTGCTGCTAGGGTTCTATTTAGGAAGTGGTTCCCTGTGCCAATGCGTTCAAGTGTACTTCCCACTTTCTCTTCTATAAGGTTCAGTGTGGCTGGCTTTATGTTGAGGTCTTTGATCCATTTGGACTTGAGTTTTGTGCATGGTGATAGATAGGGGTCTATTTTCATTTTTCTACATGTTGATATCCAGTTATGCCAGCACCACTTGTTGAATATGTTTTCTTTTTTCCATTTGATATTTTTTGCTTCTTTATCAAATATCAGGTGTTCGAAGATGTGTGGATTGATATCTGGGTCTTCTATTCAGTCCCATTGCTCCTCCTGTTTGTTCTTATGCCAGTACCAGGCTGTTTTCAGTACTGTAGCTCTGTAGTATAGTTTGAAGTCAGGGACTGTGATGCCTCCAGAAGTTCTTTTGTTGCCCAGGATTGTTTTGGCTATCCTAACCCAAGCCATAATTAAGAGCCCCTCAAAGTCCTTGCATATCGTGGGTGCCAACACACAGTTCTCTGTGCTTGTATCTATTATTAGGTACTACCTGGTTTCATCTCCAGCTTTTAAGAATGCCAGGGAAGTTCAGCCAGGTGGTGAGCAACTTTGTTTTCTGATAGTTTCTGTTTTCACAGCGGATGTTGAGCTGACAGAGCAAGCTGGATGGTTTTCGAGGTGAAGTGGTATATTATGGGAAATGGTTAAAAGGGAAAAAAGGTAGGTGTGAACATCGAGCCCACTGCTTGGAGCATCTGCCTGTGTCTTTTCATAGTAGGTGACAGGATGGCTGTGCTCCTTGTACAAAATGAGATGCAGACAGGCTTAGTGACATATGTCTGAAATCTTAGCACTCAGGATGAGCCAGGAGGATTACCGGGTCAGCCTGAGCAACACTGGAAAGTTAAGGCTAGCCTGAACAACATAATAAGAACTTGTCTGAACATTTCCCCCACCCCACCCCCATCGACTCACACAAAGAAAAATTTAGAGGAAACCTTGTTGTCAGTTTGGGCTGTAGTTCTGCATGAGTTGATTATTACCTCAATATGAAAAATATTAAGAGGAAGCACCCCTTCCTCTTTATTATCTTCAAATATCATAAAGGAAAGTTGTAAGCAGAAAAACAAGTACTGATGGATGTTAGAACAATGCCTCTGCAGTGGAGCCCCATGGCTTGTTCTGTGCTAAAAGAGCCAGAGGATGACCAGGTAGTGGTGGCGCACGCCTTTAATCCCAGCACTCAGGAGGCAGAGGCAGGCAGATCTCTGTGAGTTCGAGGCCAGCCTGGTCTACAAGAGCTAGTTTCAGGACAGCCAGGGCTGTTACACAGACAGACAAACAAACAAACAAACAAAGCCAGAGGAGGCCAAACTTCATTGCCCCTGCTGACAGGTGCTGGGGGATTCTTCTAGACTGTCAGTGGAAGAAGGGCCTTCCATCAGGAAGGATGACGAACCCAGTTTAGACAGCTCAGAGAAGTCCAGCTGGCTGTGTGAAGCAGCGTAAGCTTTATGTAGAATGTTCAACAGGTGCTTGGTGTCCGTTGCTCTGTTTCCTGAACATTCTTTGCTGAGTAAATCTAATCCTGCTAGCAGAGCTTAAAAGCCCTATGCAATACTAGTTACTTCATTTACTTCATTCATATTTTCTCATTTGCCATCACTTAACTTACTCCTCCCAATAGCCCTTTAAGATACACATGATATGAAGACATGAGACTATATACACATGTGTACACATGAATGCGTATACACATACATAAACATTTTTGAGACAAAGTCTTACTCTTAGCTCAGGCTGCCCTGGAACTAACTATCTATCTCTATCTATCTATCTATCTATCTATCTATCTATCTATCTATCTATCTATCTATCTATCTATCTATCTATCTATCTATCCCCATCCATTCAACCATCTATCTATGTAGTTCTAAGCTATCAGTGGCCTATGTGCATAAGTTTGGCCCGAAGAGGTGACCTTGATGACTTGCTGGTGTTTTCAGAACTGAATATAGGCTAAATTGCTGGCACTATTCAATGATTTAGGCAGATGGGGGGCATGTTAGCTGTCTAGGCTGGTTGCCTTGTGAGTTTTCTCTGCCAATTCATTTCCCAGGAAGAAGCCTACCCATTCACTCCAGAGTCAGGTTCATACCCAAAACCTACAAAGGACCTGGATTAATCTGAGTATGAGTAGGGATTGGTGTTCACTCTTTTGACTGAACACATGTTTGGCATCATGAGATTGAAGTCAATGACATTTGGTCACTGGTAGTCATGGGGCATCATAGTTGCCTTCTAAATATTCCCTGTCCCTTTGAACTTCCCTGTATTTCACTGATCTTAACGCAACAAATGCCTTTCTTTATAAAGTACCCACTGTTTCTAAAGAAATCGATAAGAAAAGCCCACATGAATGAAGTGTTATTTTTGGATATTACTCTCAAAGGCTTTGAAAACTATCGTGCTCAAACCTGTCAATCTCGATCCTGAGAAGGAATCGACTCCAGGTTATCCTCTGTGGCAAGCCTGTGCGTGGTCATGGCTTTCAGATAACACCATTTGAAGAAAGCAAACCCTTTTGCTTCAGTTTACCTCCCTCCTGTGGACGTCAGTTCTTCCATATTCAAGCTGTGTTAGCCCCTTTGCTGATTGACCCTGGGTGTCTGCCCTGCCTCCTGGTGCACCACATGGGGTCCTCATTGCTAACATATGCATGGCTACTCCGTGCTCTGGGAGTGAGCAGACTCAGCCATAGACAAGGAAAGTCTTCAGTCTTAATCTTACAGAGAGGAAGTGAATCAAAAGGCCTAATTCTTGCAAGATCCCTGTTGAGAAATGTGAGCTAATCAAAGCCAGCTTGGGAGCAGGATGTCCCGACCCGTGACTGCTGGAGCCTGGACAGGATATGACTGCGACTCCTACTAGACTTGTGTACTTCCCAAGGAGCTTGGCTTTTCGGATGCATTTGATCTTTGTGAATAAGTCTCTGCGAGGGTGTGGAAGGCTGTCTGGGAGAGGGGTATTATACAAAAGAACCAGTCAAGGATGATAGGTTCTTTAAAGGAGTGAGTTATTTCTCTGGCTTCACATCTGAAGTTCAATTCCTTGCTAGCTGTGCGAATACTTTATTTCACCTCCATAAACCTGTTTCCTCGTCAGTAAAAATGGGAACAATAGAGTAACAGCCTTCCCCAAAATTTAAAAACAGTGTCTGGTACATAAAAGGCTCCCAAGAATCGGCATTACTGGACTGGAGAGGTGGCTTAGTGGTGGAGAGCATTTGTTGTTCTTTCGGATGACCCTGGTTCGGTTCCCGGCACTCACATGTTGGATCATAGCCAATCAACTCCAGTTCAAGGGATCAAAAGCGCATTTCTGATCTCTGCAGGTACCAGGCATGTATGTACTACGCATAATACACGCAAGCAAAATAAATCTTTAAACCTATTTTTTAAAATTATTTACTTTCATTTTATGGACATCAGTGTAAGGGTTTCAGATCCTCTGGAACTGGAGTGACAGACAGTTGTGAGCTGCCATGTGGGTGCTTGGAACTGAACTGGTTCTCTGGAAGAGCAACCAGTGCTCTTAACTGCTGAGCCATCTCTCCAGCCCCTTAAAACTGTCTTTAAGGTTTATTACTATGGATTTATGGTTGCTTCTGGGCTTTAAGAAAAGGCCTAGAGACCGCAGCAGTGCCACCGATGAGCTGTTCCCTCATAGGGTCTCACTTTCTTCCATTAAGGTTCACAGAGCAGCCCTAGACTCAGCGATCCATCCCCCGAAGCAACCTTATTTGCTAGTTCTTTAGACTTAATTCCACCTTCCAGGGCCTTTCTTATTCCTATGTTTATGATCTAAAAGTTCCTGTCATCCCATTCTCCCACCTGGGGGGCCTTCAAAGGAAGAGATAAAAGAAGGAAGCTGTGCACATGGTGCAGGGGTCACAGCAGGAGCCGCACAAGCCCTTGCGTTTGGGGGGCTGAGGATGAGGAAGTGGAAACTGCAGCTCTGGGTTCTCTGAGGACTCGTGAGCAGCTTTAGATGCTGGTCGACTCACCCCCCAGCTGTGTGAAGAAAAGAGGCCATTGACAGAGGCGCAGGCCAAGGCACGTCATCTGGTGGGTGTTTTTGTTCAGTTTGGTTTGGTTTTTTTTTTTTAATTCAAGTGGGTGATAGCTTTTTCTCTTGAGAAATGTTAGGAACAAAGGATCTTTGAGTTATGACCGCGGACTCCGCAGACATAGAGTGCAATAATCACCCAAATTCAAACTTGCTTATACTCATACAAAAAAAAATCTAAACTTCTGGAGTCTGCATCTAGGAATGGTCCCTTCTGGAGTCTGCATCTAGGAATGGTCCCGAGGAAGACTTGAGTCGGCAGGGACACAGACACAGCCTTCCCTGCATTCTGTGAGTGGGAAGAATTACAGATTCTTTTCTCTGCCCACTGTCATTACGGCCTACCCGAGGGAAACCCCAAAGCACAGCAAAGCACGGAGGTCTTCTCTGGACCAGAAAATGCTTTAACTTTTTCTGGTGCATAGATAGGAAACACGTTGTCTTTACCTCTCTTGGTGGGAGACAGCATGGGCTGGTTCCAAGGGAAAAATCCTAGCGCCCTTCTTGCTTCTGAGCCTGCCTGGCTGTATTGCAGCTGTGAGTTTGACATTGGTAACTTTTCAGTGTGTCGAGAGTGTATCGAGAGTGTGTAGCCTTGGCAGGGGCGCAGACCCAGTGAACCCAGGAAGTGAAGGTTCAAATGAGCAGGTTGATCCATTTATTTCTGCCTGAACTAATTATATTTAAAATAAATATTTCCAGTCTGAGTGTGATGGAACACCTTTGTAATTCCAGTACTTGAGAAGTAGAAACAAGAGAATCAGGAGTTTGAGGCCAGCCTGGGCTGTATGAGAGACTCTTCAAAAGAAAAAAAAAAAAGATCTGGTTTATTTTATATTTTAAAATTTATTTGTGCTGAAGTAGATGCATTTGGGGAGGCTGAGGCAGGAGGATCATCATATATTACTGAAAAATGAGGATATGACTGCCCCAAGGTATGGCTGAGGAGAGGGTTTTATTGTAGACATGAGGGCAAGGCATCTGGAAGAGTCGCACTGAACTGGGCCAGGGGGAAGGGATAGAAAGAGAGAGAGAGAGAGAGAGAGAGAGAGAGAGAGAGAGAGAGAGAGAGAGAGAGAGACAAAGGGAGAAAGAGAGCAAGCAGACCAAGAGAGATCTAGAAGTGAAGGTAGCTAGGAGCCAAGAGTATAAGAAACCACTGGTCCAAACTGGCTGCGTTAAACAGGAATCAGAAGCCAAGGGGAAAAAAAAGCAGAAGCCTCGGCTGGAGAGGTGGCTCAGCGGTTGAGAGCACTGGCTGCCCTTCCACAGGTCAATTCCAGGCAACCACATGGTGGCTCACAACCATCTGTTATGTGATCTGGTGCCCTCTTCTGGCATGTAGGTGTATATGCAGAGCACTCGTGTATAAAATATAAATAAATAAAGCAAACTTAACCAAAGAAGGAAATAAGATTAAAAAAAAAAAAGCAGAAGCCCCGCCCTTGAGGGAGAGGTTTAGGGTGGGGGCAGGGTGAGGAGTGATGGGTGGAGCCATAGGCGCTGAGTGAGACTTGTTCCTGGTTTCTTGGCCTAACAAGGGCAACGTAATCACAGGTTCCAGGGGCCGGGGCTTGGCCATCCTTAGGGAGGCTGCTCTGCTGCTGTCGGACCGGACCCTGCTGTTCATCTGGAGCCGATTTTGACCCTCATGGCTTCATGTTTGCCTTCTTCCCCACTGCTAGTAACTGGAGGTGGAGCCCAGGGCCTCACACGTGCTAGGCAAGCAACTCTGCCACTGAGCTACATCCTCCCCCCCTTTTTTTGATAAATTCTCACTGTATTAGTTCAGGCTGACCTTGAACTTGAGAGCTTCCTGCCTCTCCCTCCCTAGTGATAGGATTACAAGAATTTACCACCCCACCCAACTTAAATCTGCTTTCGTGGCCTGCTTTTTCTTACTTCCCCGCAACAATTCCTCTCAATTCATGGCTAAAGCATGATTGGTAGTGATTAAATAATAACAAATAAATAATCCATAACTAAATGAGATCAACATAACTGTTCCTCCACAGGCAAATAAGCTGGTTTAAATAGGAAAAGAAAAAGAAGAAATTCTGATATACAGCTTTATGTTTTTGCTTAGATACTGGCTGAACTTGTGAGGTCGTCCCTTGGGGGCTGGTCAGCTACTATACATTAGAGAATTTCTTGAGCCACTCTCCTTCTGACATTAGTAGGAATTCCATGAAGCAGGAGTCTCCTGTTAAATGAATTTAAGTGATCTGCATTCCCACTCATGTATTGGAGGTTCACAGCTATATCAACACAGAAACGAGAACTCTTCTCACAAAGGCTCCCCCACACATCAACACACCTTTTAAATGATTTATTATGTTTACATATACACACACACACACACATACATACATGCATACACATACATACTGTCTTAGGGTTTCTATTACTGGGAAGAGACACCGTGACCAAGGCAACTCTTATAAACAAAACATTTAATTGGGGTCTTGCTTACAATTTTAGAGGTTTAATCCATTATCATTAGGGCAGGAAGCCTGACTATGTCAGGCAGAGACTGAGCCACATTCTGATCCATGGGCCGAGAGAAAGACTATGGGTTTGGCGTGGGCCATCCCCAGTGACATACTTCCAACAAGGCCACACCTCATAACCTTTCTAATTCCTTCAAATAGCGCCACTCCCTGGGGAATGAGCATTCAGATATATGAGCCTATGGGAACAAACCACCACATAGACACATTTGTCGTGTATGGTTATGGGTAGGTATCTTAGGGTTTCTATTTTCTATTGCTGTGAAGCAACAGCATGACCACGGCAACTCTTATAAAGGAAACTGTTTAATTGGAGTGGCTTACAGTTGCAGAGGTTTTTAGTTCATTATTGTCATGGTGGGACATGGCAGTGCATAGACTTACGTGGTACTGGAGAAGGAGCTGCATCTTGATTCTGCAGGCAACAGGAAGTTAGCTGAACTAGGTGTAACTTGAGCATAGCAGACCTTAGAGCCCACCCCCACAGTGACGTACTTCTTCCAGCAAGGTCACAGCTCCTAATAGTGCCTCTCCCTTGGACCAGTTACATTCAAACTACCACAGTGGGTGTGGGTGTGTGCATGCCGTGATGCACACGTGGAGGTCGGGGAGCAGTTATCTCTCTTTACTTGGATCCCAGACATTGAACTCAGGTCATTAGGCTTGACAGCAAATATCTTTACCTGCTGAGCCATCTTGCTGGCCCATACACCCCCGTTTTAACCCAGTGTTTGGCAGTTTACTTGTGCAATGCTGTTGATTTTTTTTGTAGCATTGAGGATTATTTCAGCCAAGAGAGTAGGAATAAACCCAGCCATGTGAAGCTGCCTGCCCTCAATTGTCTTCAAAATGGGAAGTACAAATAGTTCCATGATTTTAGAGAAGATTATGTTTATGAGACACGTTAGAAATGCTTCCATGCCTCCACTCAGAACCACAGGCTGGTTTTGTCCTGCTGATCTCTTTGTCACAGTACCTGTTCCATGCTTTGCAAACAAACGTCAGTCCCAGCCTTCAGCCAAAAACTAGCACAGCCTCCTACTTAGCTCTGCCTGTCCTGGTCTGCTCTCGTTTCCAAGGGACCCAGACCAATCCTTCAAGTAGGCCATTTTGTGAGAAAGGCCCATCCCAGGGAGAGTCTGAATGGCAGAATACTAATCATAGGACAGGGAGGCCATTTTCAGGTGTCATCGGGTACTTGACTATTCACCGAGCGAATAGACAAAGTCGAGAGTGTGGTTTGATGGGCCCACCTGGGATGAAAACAGGGGACACTGGAGCAGTGAGATCACCACAACACCCAGGATAGTCTGCAGTCTGGGGATTCTACTGGGGTCACAGAACCCCTAAGTCACAGAACCTGGAGGGCCTTCATGAGGTCATAGATTAATGCAACTAATGGCCCAGACATGTGCACAGACCATATGCATTATGGTCTTGTAATGCCCCCCTGAACAGTGAAGTGCTGGAGGAGAAGTAGCAGAAGTCTCCTGTCATCCAGTGTGAGAAGTCTTTGACATGGAACTCAGGACCCTGAGGAACAAGTCAGCTACGGAGCAGTTCCTCTCCAGCTTTTCAGTGGCTCTTGTGACTCCTGAGGTTGGAGTCTAAGGTGTGGCTTGAACCATACTATGTAGGGAGGATGCTTGGCGGTCCTAGAGTCCAGCAGAGAAGACTGACCAATATAGCATCTTTATATTTTAAATTTATATTTTAAAATGCCAAGGGTGATGACCAGAAGTCTGGGGATGAAACGCAGTTTTTCCTTTGTCTCTGGGGCCTGTGACAGTCCTTCCTTGGGCTTGGCTATCAGAAACCTCTCTGTCAATTACCTCCCTTGGAGGCGGCTCCTCCAGCGCTGCTCAGCTAGCCTTGCTTCCTGTGCGACCTCTAGTGACTGTTGCTGGTATTGCTTCCTGCTCCAGGGATGGGTTTTGTTCTGCTAGAGTATAGAATAACCAGGCTGTCCTGGAACGTACCTTATAGCCAGGCTGCTTTGAACTCATGAAGATTCTCCTGCCTCTGCCTCCCAAGTGCTAAGATTACAGGTATGAGTCACCACACCCACATCCTAGACGGCTTTATTTCATGTGCTTTGGGGAAGGCATTTGATCTCTTTCCTGGGATTTTCTGGGGGTGGGGACTTGATCCCAGCGTACAAGTGTTTTCTAGGGCAATTATGCACATTTTTCAATAGACTTGTTGGCTTATTAAGTACACATTGACTCTTACCTTGTCTTATTCTGCTGGGATTCAGCTTTCAGGACAGATGAAACTCTGCTGTGACAGGCTCTGCACTGAAATGAATGAAAAGGATTCATAGACGATTACAATGGTCTGTGTCCTGTGGTTTTACAGTTGGTGTGAAGTGGCAGGCGCTTCAGTAGCCAGAGATGATACAGGGCCCTGTAAGAAAATGACCTGTAAATAAAGTCTTGTCTGTCAAAGACATCACTGTGGAAAACAGGAGCTACATGTAGGCTGTTTATATTCTGCTTCCTAGACCTTTCCTGTTGGAAGAGGGGCTGTGGGAGATGATCTGGACACTTGGGAGGTCAGCTGGAAGATGACAGTCACACCTGGCAGTGGGACATCCAGTTCTGGCTTTATGGATTTGCACAAATGGTGTGTAGAGCACCCAAGGAGTTACACAGTCTCACCTCACAGTTGGATTATTCCTTCAGATTCCAGTCAAATAGCAGCTGCCACCATTGGGCGCTTCGCTAGGAGTAAGTGGCCCAGAGCCATTTGGCTGGGAAGTAGTGGGTCGCACTCAGTGTCCTGGTTCTAGAACATGCATCTCTCCATTCTTCTGCGCTGTTTCTCTGGGTTTCAGTTAAGAAGACAGTTGTGAGTCCGGGGGTGTGGCCCAGTTGGTAAGAGTGCTTGTCTGGCGTTGATGAGGCTCAGTTTGATCCCCAGTACACCTAGTTCAAGATTATCCTTAGCTGCATACAGAGTTCAAGGCCAGCCTAGGCTACAGAAGACTCTGTTTTAATTCCACCCCCCCCCACAGGATTTATCTGTGTAGCCCTGGCTGTCCTGGAACTCCCTCTGTTGACCTGCTGGCCTCAAATTCACAGAGATCCCCCTGCCTCTGCCTCTTTAGAGCTATGATTAAAATGTGTGCCACTGATGGGCTGGAGAGATGGCTCAGTGGTTAAGAGCACTGGCTGCTTGTTCTTCCAGAGGTCCTGAGTTCAATCCCCAGCAACCACATGGTGGCTCACAAGCATCTGTAATAAGATCTGGTGCCCTCTTCTGGCCTGCAGGCAGAATACTATTTATAATAAACCTTTTTAAAAAAGATGTGTACCACTACTGCCCAGCTTCAAATTTTTTTTTAATATTAAATACTCACTAGTAAGTTTTAGAGGTATGTACTAAGTACTCAGGGCTGAAATGGCCTTAACTCTAGAATTAGTTTTTAAAATTCAGCAAGTCTTCAGATGGAGGGGTGATGGGAAAATCTTGGTAAATGTTTGTCTAAATGATGTTTGTGATATGTATTTGGTCTTTATAGTCTTACCTGATTTCCATAATTAAAAAGCAAAAGTCATAGGTAATGAATTTGAAGACTTTGAAATATTATTTTACTGTTAATATACAAAAACATTACCTGGCTTATGCAGGTTTCAATAAGCTACTACTGTACTTGTGGCTGTGAAGAGGAGAGAGTCCGCTTCTCTATGCTAATAGCTGCTTTCACCTGATCCTCAAACGTGATTCATGGCCTCATGTCTCCCCCACACCCCTTAAATCAATACAATGAGTTAGAAGAGCTCACAGAGACCACTCCTTCCAAATGTTCATTTTCACAAGCATGGAAATTAAATCAGAGAGAATTTGAATGATTAGCTCAGGGCTGAAGTGGATCTTTCAAGGAGACCTGTCTCCAGCTGCTTAGAGAGTTCAAAGAAGAGCAAGAATTTTTTTTTGTTGTTGTTGTTTGTTTTGTTTTGTTTTTTCGAGACAGGGTTTCTCTGTGGCTTTGAAGCCTGTCCTGGAACTAGCTCTTGTAGACAAGGCTGGCCTCGAACTCATAGAGATCCGCCTGCCTCTGCCTCCCGAGTGCTGGGATTAAAGGCGTGTACCACCACTGCCCGGCCATGAAGAGCAAGAGTTAAAAAGAGCCAGGGCTTTTGACATTGGTGGCGCACGCCTTTAATCCCCTCACTCCAGAGGTAGAAGCAGGTGGACCTCTGAGTTCGAGGCCAGTCTGGTCCACAGAATGAGTTCCAGGACAGCCAGGACTACACAGAGAACCCCTGTCTCACAAAACAAAACAAAAACATCAAAACCCTTGGGCTTTCTGGGTTCCGTATGTTCCAGCTCCCTGGCTCCCTGGCTCCCTCCCACCTTCCAGAAACTCACTTCTAGGCCTCCCTGTAAGTCATTCTACATGGCAAGTACTACACTAGACATCTGTGATGTGAAATGAAGAAAAGATGAAGGAGTTTGGACTTTACCGCAACTCTTGAATATATGAATGGACCCATCTTTGTAGTGTGTTTGCTTCCTATTTCCTGTTGCAGGCGCCAACCATGTCATCCACAGAGGGCATGGTAAGAAAACTGTTCACCGTCTCAGAGATGCAGTTGAGTCTTTGTGGCACTGAAACCCATGCATGCCTTGATCCAGAAGTGAAGGCTGAGGATTTCTCACTTGTGAGACATGGGCCTCTGGGGGCTGATGCACTGAGTTGGTTCAGGGCTTGCATTGCAGAAACCAGGCATTGTGGCTAAACTTGGAATCCTTGCACCTGGGAAGTGGAGGCAGGAGAAGTGAGTTCTGAAGCCGGCTGGGCCCTGTAATGAGTTCAAGGCCATCCTTGACAACAGGAGATATTGTCTTAAAAAACAAAGTCTCCAAGGTCCCAACTCCTCTGACATCCTACTGTTGTGATCTGTGATAGAATACACATCCCTCGGATAATTGGAGCCTGTGTCTGTCTGTCTGTCTGACGTGTTTTTGAAAAATGCAGTTGGTTTTAGGGAATGTGCCTCGAGGCCTCACACTGCTGTTTAACTAACTATTGCTCTAATCACCCCACCTGCCAACTCCTGAGGGGCAATCTCAAGAGCTAAGCCTTACCTTTCCTACTCTAACCTTAGCTGTCATTCTCATCTCGTTCCAAAAAGCCTAGGGGCGTCTTTTGGGTCTTTAACAGGTAAGGTAAATGGAGGAATCCACCCAGTTAAGACTGGTGTCTCCTGAGAATCTGGAGTCTCATTCTCATTCAAAGACTTTGTGATACCGGGACAGGTCAGCTGATAATTGGTTACTTCTGATGAGGAGGGCAAAGGATGCCAGAAGTGCTGGGTGCCTTCTTTGGCTTCAGTAGCCTTTGTAGAGTCTCAACTTTCTCACATGTAAGAAACTGGTCTCGGGCTGGAGAGATGGCTCAGTGGTTAAGAGCACTGACTGCTTTTCTAGAGGTCCTGAGTTCAACTCCCAGCAACCACATGGTGGCTCACAGGCATCTATAATGAGATCTGGTGCTCCCTTCTGGCATGCAGGCATACATAGAAGGAATGCTATATATATAATAAATAAATAAAAATTAAAAAGCAAAAAAGAAACTGGTCTCTACGATGCTGCCACTTCTGATAGCCTTATGCTGTGATCTGAGAGAATCCATGTCCCCATAGCCTTGGAGCTAATGTCCTGTCTGTCTGTCTGACATGTTGCAAAGTGCCTGCTGGGCCCCATTTGAGTTAGCCAACTCTTTAGATCTGGTGTCCCTGTGATGTGTGCTGAGTGTAGTGTGCTCTTGTAATGAAACCCTTCCACTTAACCATGACTCTGTTCTGCTCTTGATTTTGCGAGTGTGTGTGAACCAGTTTTTTTTTTCCTCTTTCTCAAAGCAGTGCTGAGCAGACAAGCTTAGAAAGGGTGTTCTCTTCATGTTGTTTCAGGGAAAATAGAGAAAGTCAAACCTCCTCCATCCCCCACAACCGAAGGTCCCAGCTTGCAGCCTGACTTAGCCCCTGAAGAGGCTGCCGGAACCCAGCGGCCCAAGAACCTGATGCAGACCCTCATGGAAGACTATGAGACACACAAATCTAAAAGGCGCGAGAGAATGGATGATAGTAGTGTAAGTTTCTCCTCCTTTCCTCTGTCTTTTCTGAGGCTGACTGTCAGTGTGGTATGCTCGTGTCCTAATTCAGACCCGGACGTGTGTGAGTTTGTCTGGCTGTCTCGCATCGTGGATCTGAAACCTATTTTTAAGTGAGTGTTTTAAGGTGCCTTGGGAGGGTCTTGTTTCATGTCACAAAAATGTCTGTCATCAAGAGCGCTGGTCCTCTGGTGGCTGAGTCAAGCTTGAGGTGGCGGGCAAGGCTGGTGCGTGAGATGGTGGGTGTGGAGGAAGATAATGTCTGTGCAGTGCTGAAGAATGCACACTCTCTGGAAGCACCCTCAGGCTTCAGAATCTGTGCTGTGATCGATCCTTGCGTGTTGCACACTGCTCAAGAACTGCTTGGAGCTCTTTGTGAGCATAATCATACAGGAAAGAGCCATCTTATGTGTTTATTTGGTTTGTCAAGACAAGGTTTCTCTGTGTAACAACCCTGGTTGTCCTGGAATTTGCTTTGTGGACCAGGCTGGTCTTGAACTCACAGAGATTCAACCTGCCTCAGCCTCCCGAGTGCTGGGATTAAAGGCGTGCGCTGCCACAGCTAAAAGCCACACTGCTACCCATCTACCTTCCGCAGTCAGAACCGTGCACGCACTGGTCGTGTGCGCTATGAAGGAAGCCATCTTCTCTGTGGTTCCTTTGCCTAGTAAGACATGTCTGAGGTGTGCTGAATGGTCCCCCATGAGCCTGCGGGAGCCCAGGGTACAGGCAAACACTCTAGACTCTCTGGCACCGGTCATTTATCTTTCAACAGTCCCCCCCCAACCCACACACCACTACACTGAGGTTGCAAATAGCTTGGCTTGATAAACTACTTCATTTCTGCCGGTTGTTCCCGTATATCTATGTATAACCTCCCCTTTAACTCTTCAGAGCATCCCAGTGTGGATAAACTATGCAGTCACCCTCAACTAGAATGCACTGCGGGTCACAATTGGAAGTCCCTGCTAGCTCCCTGCCTTTCATGTCCCCGCTGGATAATCCCACGTTGAAGAGTTTCTAGGATGAGTGCCAAACGCTGAAGGCTTCTTTTCAACTAAGAGTGATAAAGAAAAGATGAAAACACACATCCCTCTGCCTAAGCATGAAGGAACACTTGCTTAGCTACCCTGAGCGGCCAAGAGGCTTCTCTGGATAGAATCCTGCCCTGGGTAGCTGCTGCAGACAGTTGTACTGGGTTTTACTGGGCAGTTGCCAGCAGCAGCTGATGTCTACTAAGTCATGTTAGTGGCCCCAGTTGGGCAGTCCCTCTTTAGGCATTGTTCCTTGTGGGCTGAAGTGCAGGTGTAGCAGCCTCTGGTTTCTTCTCTCCCCACGGTTCAACAGTGTACATCGGCAGCTTTGCTGGAAGCTAGCCCGAGAGTCATGGACCATTCATCCAGTCGTGACACACGCAGATGCTTCCTATGTGCGTTCTATGGTTCTTGTATGTGCTTTTAGCCCTGGAGTACAGATGTGACTATAGGGAAGCATGTTCCTAGCCTGGTGGCACAGGTCTCTAATCCCAGATGCTGGGAGGCTGACCTAGGAAGATAACAGACAGTGTCTGCCTGTGACATAGGAGATGCTCACGTCATAGGCGGAAAACTAGACCCTCTGTCAGGCACACTGAAACTCAGGCACCCACCTAAGGAATGCCAGCCAGTCCCCGTTTCCTCTTTAAATGAATAAGGTGGCCTGGAGTCAGTGTTCTAAAGCGCTCGTGGTCTCCTGTCTCTATTTCACCCAAGGAAATAAAGAAACCTGTTGACTAGGAAAGAAACCTTTTAGTGAATCGGTTTATTTTTATTATTTGAAGGTTGGATGTCTTGAACTTTTCCTGGTATTGCCATAGAACAAAATCTGTCAATTGTTGAACATTTTTAGAGATAGGACAAAAACCTATCCAATCCCCTGTACCCCTACCTGTCCCCTTTTAAAAGAGACCCAAATCTCAAAAACCCATACTCAAATTGCTTCTTGAGGAATTATATGGGCATCAGGCAAAATTGATTTCCAAACCACCCACTGGCCTGTCTAATGTAGGGCACCTTCCCATTGTCTCTGTGTACAGGAGAACAAGTTTCATGCCCCCTGCCCCCGACATTGCTCCCTAATCTCATTTTCCTTGTTGCATGTACCAGAGGAGATGGTAGCTTGGTGCTGGTTATGTAGCTGACCCCCTGTCTCTAGAGGCCAACAGAGATTCTGTTCAAAGCCCTGTGGTTCTGTTCTCCTGACCCCATTCACACACTTTGTTCTTAGGGTGACAAGTGGCTTCTTGGATTTTCTGCCCTCCAAGAAGCTTCCATAGTTCATGCTGACACCTTTAGTTGTCAACTGGTATCACCCTTGGTGGCTCTTTGGAAGACCAGAAGTCACCCCTGAAGTCACACCAGAGCAACGATACTCTCTAGAACCTAGAACCCTACCCACACGGTTCAAGGGCCTACTCCTTCAGTCTCCGCACTCGTGAAAAGTCATTGGCTGAGGACTTCTCTTAATTGGCGGAGCGCTTGCCCAGCATGGTGGAACCCTGTGTTTCATCCCCAGCACCGCAAAACCTGGGCATGGTGGCACGTGCCTGTAATCCCACCTCTCAGAAGGCAGAGGCAAGGAGATCAAAAGGTCAAGGTCATGGGGAGTCAGAGAAGAACCTGGGCTAGAGACCCTGACTCAAAATATAATTAAAAAAAGAATCATATACAGGATAAGTTGGTTGGCTCCTGGTTGGTAGAATCCTTGTCAGAGAGGAATGAGAGAAAGCCATGCTGCCTTTGGTGGCCTTTGTCATGTTTCTAAACTGTCCTGTCCTGCTGGGAACAAAGGGGTCGTTTGAGGGCCCAGGTGGTGACAGGTGAAAATCAAAACCCTGGACCTTTTGGGACTGTCTACCTGGGAGGCTCCATGTCAGCGACAGGAAGTTAGTATCTGCGGAGGACCGTTAGTTTAAGGAAAGAAAAGCTTGGCGGCAATGAATATGACAAAACCTCACTATTCAGAGGTCCCCTCCTCTCCGAACTCGGGCAGATGACTCCTAGCAGCCTTCGCCCATCTGGACTGGCAATGAGTGTCTCCAGGAGCTAAAAGACATTCCGTTTCCACACTAATCCTAAGTAATCATCTCAAATGATGACGCAAGGACCATCCCACACTTGGACTCCTCTCTAGACCCACAGGGTTCTGATGAGGGAAGCTGTGGTTAGTTAGATAGTGCCATCCTCAGGTCAGACTTAGGCAACCTGCCTCCACAAACCTGGTGTCCCCCCTCCATTTCTCTCCCTTTCCCCTTATGTCCTCTCTTCATTCGATTATTGGGGTACAAGACTGTTAAAGGTTCAGAGAAGCCCACAGGAAAAGAAAGGGCTATCTGGTTACAGAATCCGTCCAATCCAGAATGGCCATCTAGGTCCTTGCTGGCGGGCAGCTGGTTAGACAATGGGGGAGAAAAAAAATCTTGTTAATTCAATGTGCAGAAAGTGAGAGCGACACCTGGAATTAACAAAGCCCGACTTATCTGATATTTGTATTTGTGAGCAATAGGGTATCTACTTGCCTCAAGAGATACAGACTTTTAAATAAACAAATATCAGATGAAGCAACACTTGGAGAGGTTGGACCGTGGTACCCGCAAGCCTCTTCCCCACCTACTCACTTCTGGCACGGCGCCAGTGCCCAGCCGCCAAGGGAGGGGATTCTGTGACTGTGTCTCTACTGTGTACTAACCCTCGTTTTTTCCCTCTCTGCCAGTACACCTCTAAGTTACTGTCTTGCAAGGTGACTTCCGAGGTACTTTTCAACTTGTCTGTCTGGGTCCTGATGCATGCTTGATCCTGGTGCACACTGTCGTGGTTTGCTGTCTCCTGCTGTGTTCAATAAGAACGGCAAGAAAAATGCCTTCTCACCATGTGTGTTTTCTGCCTGGCCTTTGTGACCTGGGGAGCTGACTCAGATGCTGGAGTCCACACAACAGTGAACACTGCTGTGCTGTGCTGTGCTGTGTTGGGCTGGGCTGGGCTGGGCTGGGGAGGGGTTCGAGAAGACCTTTGTCACCCATGGATCTGGAGAACGTTGAACTAGAGGGCAGTTATTGGCCGGCTGTGTAGACAGTTCTCTTCAGGCACAAGTAGCAAATATGTTCTGGTCTGGTTAGCACACCGTACCATCCCTACAGGCTGAGCTTGTGGTTCTGACTGGTCCTTTATTAACCTTAACATGATTCCCGGAGAGCTCTGCTCTTTGGATGAGGGATGACCATCCCAAGGTCTCCCTCCTCTCTCCAGTCTTGGACTCTGTATTTTTGTTTTGGAAGCTCACCTAAGCAGTGGTCTTTCCCCAAACATCCTCCTTCCCCGTACAGCTTCCTTTTGCATAGATTTCACTAATATATGTGCTGTAAGAATGCAGTCCTAGAGGGGCTGCAGAGGCGGCTCAGCAGTTGAGAATGCTTGCTGTTCCTGTGGAGGATAAGAGGGAGTTTGGTTTCTAGCATCCACATCTGGTGGGTCCCAATCTCCTGTAACTCTAGCTCCAGGGATCTGACACCTTCTTCTGACCTCTGCAGGCACCTGATGTATACATACATACGTGTATACCATACATACACAAACACGTATACACATACTCATATTCACGTACACATAAACTTAAAAATTTAAACAATTTTAAAATACAGTATTATTCTGTGGGTAAATATGTACACACACACATGCACACACATACAATAGGAATTGAATTTAAGACACATACACGTTAAAAAATGTAAAGTTCAGCATGGTGGCACTTGACTTTAATCCCAGCACTTGCGAGGCAGAGGCAGGAGCATCTCTGAGTTTGAGGCCAGCCTTGTCTACATAGAGATTTCCAGGACAGCCAGGGCTACACAGAGAAACTCTGTCTCCCTGTTGGCCCCCCAAATTAAAATTTTAAAATGCTGTATGTATACATACATACACACACACATACAAACATACATACATATGCATGCATGCTTGGAATTGGATTTGGGACTCCACACATGTCAGACAAACACTGTCTATCTAGTCTTGTTTTTTTTTTTTAAATTGTTTTTCTTTTTTTTATTTCTAATTTTTTCTGTAAATTTTCATTTCTATATAGTATTGCATTTTTATTTCAAAAGTACAGAACTGCAGAGGGTTCATCCACCCAGTTCATAACTAATGGAGGGTTGTCTCTGAGTCGGGCACTATAGTAGAGCTCAAGAAGGCATCAGGCAGCATGCTCCTGCAGCCCTGGAGCCAGCCTGCACAGCCTCTGCCCTGCCCTTGCCCCATTCCTACTGGCTAGATGTTTTTCAAAGGATTCAATGTGGCCAATCCAGTCCAAGCCCTCTTGTTACTTCTCCCAGTTCCTATTTTTCTGTTTCTGTCCTTCCATATCTCCTCAGAGGGATCACTGTTGATGTGATGGTGTTCATTCTTGTGCATGTTTTTGTACCACATAAGGAACACCTTAGGGGTGTGTGTGTGTGTGCATGTTTTAAACTTTCTATAAATGGTATAGTCACATGATGGGATTCTCTTCTCACTTTATTCAATTGCTTTTATTTTGTGTGTGTGGAGTTTGGGCTGCATGTATGTCTATGCACCATGTGCATGCAGTGCCCTTGAAGGCCAGAAGAGGCCACTGGCTCTCCTAGAACTGGAGTTACAGATGGTTGTAAACTGCCATGCGGACCCTGGCATTCAAACCCGGGTCCTCCACAGAGGCAGCCAGTTCTCTGAACCACTGAGCCATCTCTGCAGCTTCTATCCCACAGTTCCTAGATGTGTCCCTGTTCAACTTGTGCTTCTAGTGCCTTCCTCTGAACTGCTGAGCAGTGCTCTGTTGAATGACTAAATCCCCTTCTCCATCAGTTTCATGCTGATGGAAATGTAGATTAAGTTGTTTCTGGTGAACTTTTGGGGGGCTTCTTGGCTGCTTTGTGACATTGTGCTGGGGGTTGAACCTAGCTCCTCTTGCATGCTAGGCAGGCACCAGTGACGGTCACCACTCATCTTCCCGTGCATGTATGGTACAGTGCTCTCTCTACCTTCAGCCGGGCATACTCTCATTTACCAGCTCTTGCAAATGTTCTTCTTGTTGGTTGTACCAATCTCTAGCATCATGTGTATTTTGACTATGGCTCATTATTAGCAGAGTAACTATATTTTGTAGCTATAGATGTAATCTATTGGTGACCGATTGGCGTATAAGACTTAAAGCTAACGTTGAGACTATCATGGCATGTGCCTTCCTCATGTCTGACTGTGGCCCCATTTAGGAAGTAGCCCTTGGAGAATCAGGCCCTGCTCCCACATCCTTCCTGAGTCAGAATGGTTTAGAACAGAGAAACTCTGGCCAAGGATGTACAAGGAAGGCAGGATTGGGCCCAGTCAGTCTTCAGTGGAAGACATAGGAGGATCACATGTCAGCTTGAACACTAATGGAGTCACTCAGCAATTCAACCCATTTGTCCCTTATTTCCTAGCCCTCATTTGACTGCCACTTAAAAGTTGAAAAACTGCCTTGAAATGCCCAAGCATTAGAAAGACGCAATTAGTTTTAGAGACTGCTCGACAAGAATTGATAGTTTTTCTTCCACCGGACCTGAACCTGAATTCATGTGTGAAAACAGTGAGAAAGCCGGGCGGTGGTGGTGCACGCCTTTAATCCCAGCACTCGGGAGGGAGAAGCAGGCGGATCTCTGTGTGTTCGAGACCAGCCTGGTCTACAAGAGCTAGCTCCAGGGCAGGCTCCAAAGCTACAGAGAAACCCTGTCTCGAAAAAACAAAAACAAAACAACAAACAAAACAAAAAAAGCCTTAGATTGGGTTGGAAAGGTTGCTTGTTGCTCCCCGTGTCTCATAGCTGCTGTGTAACCTTGTGGCTTTGATGACCTCCAACATTGACTCCACCTGTGGAGAGGGCTGAGTTTAAATCCGGGCCTTTCCTTCTATGGACTGAGAATGCAGGGCAAGTTACTTCATTTCCTCGTGTGTCAGCCTCTTAGGAAGTAAATGTGAGCAGCGACGGCATGAAGCTTCCAGAACATTCATTTACTGAACATTAAAATAGTAACTGGTTCATAGTAGTTGTGACTGAAAGCATGCTATGGCTAGAACCCCAGACACATTCGCTTTGGTAGGCTCCAAAGGTACAGAGAAACCCTGTCTCAGAGAAAGAGAGAGAGAGAGAGCAAGAGCGAGCCAAGTTAATGGCCAATGATAGAAGTATTAAGAGTTCAGAGTTTACTAGCAATTAAGACATACCCCTCACCCACATCTCATTTAACTATAGGACAAGAACTCATTCATACCTCCCCTGAGGGCTTGGCTTTTGCGTCTTCCCAAGGCCGCAGTTCTAAGCTTCAAGACCCCTAGGGCAGCTTTACATGAGGTTCTCGGCCATTTCAGTAGTGGCTCATTCATTTTCTTCTCTGTGTCTTAGCAGGGGGGATTTAGATTTTATCAGAAGTTGGTGGTCACATGAGAAGGACATCCAAATTAGAGGAATAAATTAAGAGCTCTTTACATTCATGAGTTGAGTTCTTGACCAATAGATGTTTAAACTCAAGCTATGCTAGATGTTTCTATAAGTATAATTTTCCTGCCTGATGTACCTTTTGTGACTGAATTCCCTGAGGAAAGGAACGCTCATACCCAACATGTGGGACTGTTCCTGTTGCGTGTCAGGAACCCAGTCACCATTGGCCAAACGATCAGGTAGAGGAATGGTAGCGTGGGTAGCATGGGTTTCTGAAGGAACAAAATTTAACTGAGATTTACAAACATTACAAAGAAACTTAAAGCCACGTGTGGAACCCACGTGCCATTCATCTGAGTACTCTGGGGACGGAGGTAGGTAGATTGTGAATTCTTGGATAGCCTGGGCTGCATGAAGGAACTTGTCTCAAAAGAAAAAGAAAAGAGGACGCTGGAGAGATGGACCAACGGTTCCGTGCACTGACTGCTCTTCCAGAGGACCTGGCTTCAATCCCAGCACTCACATGGCAGCTCACAACTGCCAGCAACTTCAGTTCCAGGAGCATCTACTGTCCTCTTCTGGCCTCTGCAGGCACCAGGCACGCAAGTGGTGCACAAACATCCATGCAGGCAGAACACTCATATACATAAAAATAAATAAATCTTTTAAGGGGGGAGGGGCTTAGCTAGCAAGGCAAAACCCTTTTTTTATTATTTTTATGTATTTTCTAAAAAAATTTATTTATTCACTTTTTATTTATTTTGGTTTTTCGAGGCAGGGTTTCTCAGTAGCTTTGGAGCCTGTCCTAGAACTTGCTCTGTAGACCAGATTGGCCTTGAACTCGCAGAGATCCACCTGCCTCTGCCTCCTGAGTGCTGGGATTAAAGGCGGGCACCATACCGCCTGGCTATTTTTACTTTTTAGGGAAACCCTTTTCAGAACCTTGACTTTATTTTCATGTTCCTGGGAATTTCTCAGGCCAACACGAGCAATTCACACAGCACAGAGGTCTTTATACAATCTGTGCTTCTATTCCACGCCAGGATCTGCGACCCTCTCAGAGGCTGGGAATGATCCTTTGAGGGCTGCCCTGTGCACCTGAAACTGTTTGTCCCTTGGGCAGACTCCACACTGTGGCTTTTACGATGCCCATTTGACATGGGGCTATTGAGGCACTGGAGTTTGTGACTTAAGGCACGGTCACGCTGTCCATACTACCTCCTGAGAAAGCCCATGCTGTTAGGGCAAGTGCGGTCTCCATTGAGCAGGCAAAGAGACTTGAAGTGCAAGATGAACAAGAGCGAAAATGGAAGTGTAGGTCTTGGGTATTAAAGTCCGTGTGCTGTCATCACCCATCCTTGTGCTATCACGCATTGGCCAGGAAACTCCTGTTTAGCTCCAGGCTTGGCAGCATGCTTTCCTCCAGTGTGTGCTTCTGCACGGGGCTGGTCATGACATGGCTGTGACTCTTAACAGCGCCTCGTTCACACAGCAAAGGTGACTGGCTGTCACCTCCCTGTCAAGTCCGGTTGTCCCATGTTGGGAGACAAGGGGAAGACCTTCCAGATGGAAGCATCCAGAAGCTGTGGGTAGCCCTTGCATTTGGCACAGATGCAAAGTAGCATGCGGGGATGGACCCTAGTCCTGTAGTCTACCCAGCATTTGCTTTCACGTGGCGTCTTCCTCCCTCTCTGGAGTTACCAACGTCACTGCTCCTTCCTTGCCTAAGTGATTATTTTTAGAAGAAGCACGGCATTTGTTGCGGTTCAGAAAATCAACCAGGACTTTTCTTTGAAGTCAAAAACTCTGTGGCCTCAGTGAACAGCAGAGGGCCTGGTGTTCATGAACTTGCCTTTGTTACAGTGGCCTGACTGGAACCATGCCCTGTGTCTTGGCCACTCACGTGCCTTTCACGTGGATTCCATCCTATCCAAACTGAAGACTGGACCAAGTGGCCTGATGTCTTCTCTGGGGAGTCCACGAATGATTTCAGTAAACATGTGGGAAAGAGGTCCCACCCCATGGGGGTGAGCCTACTTGGCCTTGACATTGTCACCTTTAACTTCTCTTATTTATTAGTAGTAATATGACCTTGATGACACACACACGACAATGCTGATGACTTTTTATTGTCCCGAAAACTTCCCCACTCCCTCACTTGGTGGCCATTGGTATTTCATTCTGCCATAGTAGATTCTTGTGCTATAGATATCTTCCTAGTGTTATGTGGGTCCGCAAACTTGATGCATCAAATCCACATTGGCCCGAAGATAGACATTCCTTCCCCATCTTTGGTTTTGAGTCAGCTAAGAGGGTCTGCACTATTTAAAATGATGATCGCTAGCCCCGGAGGGCTATTTAAATTTAAATTAAAGTTCCCTAAAATATTTCATTTCTCAGCTGTCTGCTTGCCACACGTGAATAGCGGCTGCCACAGATAAACAGTTTCAGTGTGATGTCAAGGTCTGTGCACAACAGGCGTGGACACCTTGTAGTGAGCTACTTTAGACTATTCAGCTCTGGGGTACAGGTAGAGATCAACTGTAGAGTGTTTGCCCAGCATGTTCAGTGTTCCAGGTTCAGTCTCCAGCACTACAATAAAAACCCTCCCCCCCCAAAAAAAAAACTGAGGCTGAGTCAAGTCTAAGTTCAAAGAGACCAGTAAATATGTGACAAAAAAAAATGGTATTAGAAACCATGCATCAGATAGTAAGTGGGTTTGGGCTTTGAAATGAAGTCGCATCCAATACCTTTCATCCCTTCTTCCTTGTTCCGTCTCTGCTCATCACCTACCCCAGTCATACTGGGTCGCACATCACTTTCGTCTTGTGAACATGGCTTTGAGTGAGGAAATGGAACGGAAGGAAAAAAAAGGAAGAAGTTGGTTTTTGTGAACTTTGTTAATGTCTGGCTCTCTTTTTTCAGGTCCTGGAGGCCACACGGGTTAATCGAAGAAAGAGTGCTCTGGCCTTGCGCTGGGAGGCAGGGATTTATGCCAACCAGGAGGAGGAGGAGGGCAATGAGTAAACTTCCTTCAGCCCAGGAAACTCCTTTGCTGAAGGAGTTTCAGCAAAGAAACCAAGAAATGATCAATTCAGAAGCATTTTAACGGACTATTTATTAAAGTGCATTCAAGCTCGACAGTTCTCATGTAGACCAGACGCTGCAATGCACAATGATAAAAAATAAGCAAATAAAACAAAAAGAAAAAAAAAGCGAAGAGGAAGTCCACCCATCAAACTCTGAGACCAGAGAGTCAGAAGAGAAAGGATTTCTTTATGATTCAAAGAAGCCCCTGGCTTTGGACCATTCCACAACCAATTCAAAGGGACACAGACCTGACAAATCAGTCAACATAGCTGCCGCAGGGTGACAAGGAGCAAACGGTGGCACAGTCGTCCCATTCCAAGGCATCAAACAGGACCCAGGCTGGTGCAGTCTACAGCAGATAGGCTATTCTTTCCCCCACACCAGCTTCCAGCCCTTGCTCTCTTGGGGCATCAGACCTGTTGGGTTGACTCCGTTTTCTCCAGCAGCCATAAAACGAGTGATGTTTCTTTCCGTAATTGCCCAAAAGGGGCAATGATGATTCAGTCGTGCTTATGTGAAATCATTTTTAATTGGGAACACTCAATGGTCGCAATATATAAAGACCTGTATTTTTAAGACAATATCACTTCATGTTGCAGATACAATCTGTTCTATGGTAGGAGGTTGAGAATGCTAGGGGACAGAGCCAAACCAAATGGGTTATTAGCTTTAGGACCTTCTCTGCTTATCCTGGTGACTGGTCATTTTAGGAAAACACACTTTCACAGTTCTGTTTCTTCATATGAAAACTATATTTAGTGGGCAATGACTATTTTTATGATGGGATGGGGGATAGGAACATGGATAAAATCTGTATCCAGTCAACAGCTTGGTTCAAGATGGTAGGGATGTTTTTAGAATGGCAATAATTGAAAACAAAAGGGGGCAGGCTCTGCCTCAGAAGGGTATAGATAATCAGAAGTATGGTGTGTATAACTATTTTGTATTTTAAAAAAGTGGGCCTTAGAAGTGGTTGGGGCATAGGGTGGACTCTCTTGGATCTGAGAAAGGCAACGTTAAAGTCACGGAGGTAAAGAGAGAAATGGGGTGGGAGGGAGAAAGACTGGGAAAGGAAGGAAGAGAGATTATTTTTGCTGAATAACCAGTGTTTTTCAGGATGACAAAGAGAAAAATATAGAATAGAAATTTTAAGTACAGATGTGGAATCAGCTACAAATCCTAAAGATGGTGTGTATGCCTCTGTGTACCTGTATAAAGAGTGTATGTTCGCAAGCAAGGATATGACACGCGTGTGCATGTGTGTGTGTGTGTGTGTGCGTGCGTGTGTTAAAATTTCAGGTTGATCGTGACACATGGGTGGACAGTAGCTCCTCCATGGCTGTCTGCCAGCTTCAGGAGTGAGTAAGAGTTTTCTTTTTTTATGAAAAGGGATATCAAGGCACAGGGCTGGCATGGTATTTCTTGTATTGAACCGACCTAACATGGTGTTTGCGTGAGTCACAAGTGTGAAGTTTGGTGCAGTTTTGTATTGGTGATTTGACATTTAGACCACATCCTATTTATTCTCGTGCTTTGTATTCATGCCTCACGGACTATAGAGGATTCCAGCTTTACTCTTTCTGTCATTTAAAGCAATATGATAAGGGCATTCACTAATCAGGTGCCCTGGGTTTCTGGATGAGGGAATGTTTCATTTCTGGCAAGGAGGGGGAGGGAGGAAGAGGAGGGGGAGGAGGAAAAAGAAGAACTAACCAGCCTACATTAGTTTCCCTTTATTTTAAAGACAATTTCTTAAAAAGCAATAATTAAATCAGACCTTGCTAAAATCCATTTTTGTTTTATGTTATTATGTCATAAGATTTAATATGTTATTCTAATAAGTAGCGACTCCACAATATTTATAGGTACCTTTCCACATGTTATCTTTACTCTTTTTATTATACTGGTGTTGACTTTGGGGGAAGCTTATTCACTGGTAAGTGGTGGGCACAAGGTAAAAAGGAATTGCCTAATGACTTACAAGGATATTTAAGAACTGCCAAGGGACCCTGTAACTCGAAGCCAAAGTCTACAGATGGTAGCCAGATTACACGAAGGGAATGCACACTGTCTTTAGATGGTTCGTTCTTTTAGACATAATGTTTTCAAAAATGCTAGACATTGGGGCAGAGAACAAATGAGACACTTGCTGCTGCAAGGAATTTGCCTTACAGTAAGGGAAGCTGGTCCAGAGCAAATGTCCTGGCACATGACATCCATGTCGAATCAGAAGTCCTGGTAGCTAGCACACTGGAGGGCACATCTTTGTCTAAGGAGTTCCAGCTGGAGGCCCCAACTGCCTGGCCTGAGTACGCAATGAGGTGGGTGTCCCTTCCCTTGGGAAACACGGGGATAAGTGTCCCAAGGCCCTACCCGGTAGCAGCTAGAGCAGCTAGAGAGTGAGGTGGGACAGCTCATACAAGAAGAAAACTGGCTGCCTTGTGTTTTCTGGGATTTGCTGGAGTCTGTGGAGGCGGTGTAAACAGCTTCCTCTTTTCACAAGAGGAAACGGTCCTCATGATTTCCTTAAATTTCATGTCCTGTTGAAGGGAACCTTGGACCCACATGGAGGGTACACAGAAGAATTGGCAGCTGTGACCCCAATCCATGGGGTCACTTCGGTGGCAGATGATGTGGTAGTAGATTGAACAAGAAGTTCTGAAGGATCGGGGATTATAGAGCTGGGTACCTTGGGCCATACTCCATTTGTAGATAAGGAGAGGCCCAGTTTTTGTCACACAGCTTTTTTCACGGTGGCCCCTCCATTTCCTTGTTTTACTGGTTTCCCTGAATTCTACTGGCTCCTATTTGTTTACCCGCTCTCCTTGCTGATGGTTCTAGAATATTCGATTTAAATGGAAATCACAGTTTCATGGGAGAGCCAGCTTTTCTCTGTGTTCTTGGCAGGGGTGTGTGGGGGGGTGTGTGTTTAATTCTTTTTCCTTATTCAAGAAACATTTGAGCCATTGCTTTGGGCGTCTCCCTGTGCTAGGCTCTAGGATCCCACATAGGGCCCCATCACTTTCCCGACACGATCCAGCAGGTCCCTGGAGGAAAGTTCGCCCTGCCCCATAGGCCTGAGGCGAGAGGCTCCTTTTGCCTCCCGCTCAGCTCTACCCTGCATCAAAGCTTGTTAGTCTCAACTGTAAGAAATGTGTAGCTTCCGTAGATGTTCACAACCCTCCTGAGAGAACTCCACACCACAGTGTTTGTACACCCACTTCCCTCCAGAGCCGAGGCTGACAGCCTTGGCTGTCTTATCTAGGAATAAAGGAAGCAGGACACAGTGCATGTCCCTTCCTCTTACCCATGCATGCTGCCCACCCTAGGCAATGACATAGAAACAGTATATAGATCAGTGTCCACACACACATTCACGCACGCACACACGCACACACACACACACACACTAGAACAAGGAACACCAAAACAGTGTTGATTGTTGTCTTTAAAGATATTTTTTTCACCCGAAGAATGGACTTAAACTATGTATTGAAAAAAAAGTAACCTAACTGTTAGAGATGGTGAATATATCCAGTTTCAGTTACACAACCAATTTCCTGGATTTTAAGCGTTCTGTGAGCTGCCAAGTTTTATTTTGTGTTGCTCTTTATCCAAATAAGTTTTCCTTTTTTTTTTTTTTTTTTAATTGGAGGAAGGGTGGGTTGGGAGGGATGAGGGGCAGCAGCAATACTGTGTTTGAAAAAAATGATACTCTGTACCTGGCTTTCCTGTGTTATGTTAACCACTTAAATGTTTTTATTCTGCTTCAGTTTTATAGTGACTGTGAAGGCGTTCCATGCAGCTATACAGTTATTTTCTCAATAAAACTCAACACGCGTGTGGTGTTTTTTTTTTTTTTCCTTTTTTTTTTTCCCCTTAAGGATGGCTATTTGTTTGACTGTGGAAGAAGGTTGGGGGATTGGGTGGCTAAGCTTTGAGGGACATGTCAGTGCCCCTGGTTTCTGCCTCGACTTCCCCCACGTATGGGACCAAAGAAGCCATGGTAGCTAATAAAGCATCCCTGTGATGCACACCCTGTGTCAGGAGCCACAGAAATGATGCAGGTGTCCCTTGATGAGGGAGTTGGACTTCAGAGTTGAAGCAACAGAATGAACCAGCAAGCCATGCCTCAGGTATAGCCTTGCAGCTCATTCGTGTGCGTGCACACCTGCATATGTGAAGGTCAGAGGTCAGGGTCAGCTTTAGTTGTTGAATCTCAGGAGCTGTTTAGGAGGCAGGCAGGGTCTCTCACTGGCTGGTCTAGACTGGACCTGTTTCCACCTCACTATCACTGGGATTTTGTGTGTGTGTGTGTGTGTGTGTGTGTGTGTGCCACCATCACCATGTCAGGCTTTTTTTCTGTGGGTTCTGGAAGTTGAACCTAAGTCCTCATATTTGCCCAACAAGCACTTTACTAAGTGAGCAGATTTCCTCTGACCTTAACGCGAATCCGTATGGCATTCCCAGCATGCATCTGTATTTGGCTCTTCTTTATGAAGGACTGAATTGCAGCTTAAAGGAGCACAGAAAGAGCAGGAATTCTTCATGAAACCCCTTTCCTCTTCTACATCTGCCTGTCCCTCCTCCCTTTCCCATCAGTCTCCAGGTACTCCATCTCCTCACCCAGCTCCTGCACTTCCTGTCCCCAGTCCTGGGCTCCCCAGCTCCGCCTCTCCCTTCTGCTTTCCAGCTCTCTCCCTTCTCTCCCCTCCTGGGGCTCTTCAGTCTTTTTGTCCCCAGGTTTTCCAGCCAGATTCTCTTACTCTGAACATCTGGGGGGTGGGGGGCATCTCCTGTGGAACCCTGTCATGGACAGCATCTTCCGAACTTTATGTGTTGAGAGTTCTGACTTTGACTGGGAATGTGGCTGAGTGGGACAGTCCTCGCTTCATACATAGGAGTCTCAGGTTCAATTCTCAGCACTGAAAAACAATAGACAAGCCCCATGAAGCTGGGCCTGGGGTCACACACCCATAATCCCAGCACTCAGGAGACACAGGTAGGGGGATTGCCACAAATTCAGGGCAGCCTGGTTAACAAGTTCCAAGCCAGACAGGGTTAGGAATATTTCCTAATGCTAGCTCCCTGCCGACGCAAAATTCCCAATCAAGCCAAATCAAAACAAGCCAAATTAAGAAATATCCAGGTTTAATGGGAGTTCTGTGCTCTCGGGTGGCCCGGGGGGGGTGGTACCGGGAAGCCGCACAAATGCGACCACTGGGAGAAGGAAAAGAGACCACGTGTTCCTCTTTAGGGAGATCACTTAAATACTTTGGGGAGGGCTCCTGACCCCACCCCCAGGGAGGGGTCAGGACCTGGCCTGCTGGGATTTGGAGTCCAGACCAGGCCTGGGGGCTGGGGCCTACATACGTTCCCAACTTTACAGACAGGGTTATAGCCAACCCATTTTAAAAAAAGTGCATCAAAATAACAAAAACCCTGCAAGCCAAGGGTGATAGCACACATTTACCTGGAGGCAGGAGGCTCAGGAGTTCAAGGCTAGCCCTGGCTACATAGCAAGTTTGAGATCAGTCTGAGCTACATGAGATTGTATCTCAAGACACAGTACATACAGAACATTTAAAACAGAAAACCTGGGGTACTGACTGCTGGGGGGCTGCAGATACAGTGGCTCTGGGGAGCTTTAAATAACTGCTGGGAGCTTTTGTGCATTGTCCTAGCATGTCAGTTCACCATCTGTGTGTCTTGGTGAAGCAGCTTTGAAATGCCTGCTGGATTCTCAAAAAAAGTACCTCTAACCAGAGACAGCAACTTAAACAGAAAGTCAGTGCTGAAGCAATCCTTTAATCCCAGTGCTCGGAGGCAGAGGCATGCCTTTAATCCCAGGGCTCAGGAGGCAGAGGCAAGCCTGGTCTGCATAGTACAGAGAAACCCTGGGGGCCAGGGAGGGGAAAGATAACTATAATGTTCAGATTTTAATTTCAGGGCGAGATAAAGGAATTTGTTTAAACATCAGAAGATTTTTTTTATCATGTGGAGTAATAACAATAATAAACTAGCTTAGCATAAAATTCAACTGTGGGTTCAGTGGTTCGGAACGCATACTGCTCTTGCAGAGGACCAAAGTTTGGTTCCCAAAACCAAAATCAGACAGCTCACAGCTGCCAGTGATTCCAGCTACAGTGGGCATCCTCTTTTGGCCTGTGCGAGCACCTGTACACATGTGCACATACCCATGTACAGATACACACATGCACACATAATTGTCAAACTTTTCTTTTTTCAAACTTTCTTTTAAAAAGTCAAAAATATTTTTTTTTCTCCCAACAACTTTGGTTTTGATACTGAGCACTTAGACCAAACTCTGGCCCTTAGTGTCTTGGAATCAGATAAAGAATCTTTTAATTTTTGGCTTTACTGTGAATTTGGCATCTCAGGAAGAGAGCCCAGCCATTGTGCAATAGTCAGGCAAACAGATCACTGACAATAACAGCCTGGGTAAATAATGATATTTGTGCTTGAGAGTCACAGGACTGGAAAGCATCCTGGGCAATTAAAGCCAAATGAACAAGCCCAACCTAGTTAGTGTGTGGACCTGTGTCTCCAGCTACTTGGGGCTGAGACAGGAGGATCACAGATTCAAGGCCAGCCTGGGCAACTTAGTGAGACCCTGTCTCAAAAAAAAAAAAAACAGAGAATGGGGGATGTATCGCTGTAGTAGTACAGAAGGCCCTTAACTTAGTGGTTCTCAATCTGTGGGTCAAGGACCTCTAAGGTGTTGCTTAAGACTATCAGAAAACACAAGTATTTCACCATGACTCAAATCGTAGAAAAATTACAGTTATGAAGTAGCAACGAAATAATTTTATGGTTGGGGATTATCACAACATGAGGAACTGTATTAAAGGGCCGCAGCATTAGAAAGGGTGAGAACCACTGTCTTAGCTGATAACGGGAAGGGTAGAACTCCGTTGTTTTCAGTTCATGTTAGATGCTCGTCTTTGCCTGCTAGTGGCCACATGGTGGCAGTGATCCCTAAGGTAAAAGCAGTCACTTTAGCCAAGAGCCTTCCTTGCAGAAGAATAGAAAGTAATTTCTCAAGCACTTCCATGAGAAACCACTCTGCGGCCAGGTGAGGTGACTCACGCCAGCTATCTCAGTTCTTACTTGAGTGACAGAAACAGGAAGATGGCCATAAGTTCAAATCAGCCTGGGCTACATAGTGAGTTTCAGGCCAGCCTGGGCTACATAGATATGGTCTCAGAACAAAACAAGGAGCTTGAGAGAGGGCTCAGCAGTTAAGAGCTCTCGCTGTTCTTAAAGGGACCCTGATCTTGGTTCTCAGTACCCGTGCCAGGTGGTTCACAGCTGTCTGGCACTCCAGGTCTGGGGAATCTGACACCTGGCTTCAGTGGGGCCACCACATCTGTGGCATACACACAGAAAACCAGACACATATCTGTGGCATATTTACAGAAACAGACACATGTCTGTGCCATGCAGACAGACAGGCACACACCTACGGCATACGCACACACGGAGACACACACAAAATAAAAATAAGTCTTCAAAATGAAACGAAGCCGGGTTGCTGGTGTACTCCTTTGATCCTAGCCCTCTTAGGCAAAGGTATATCAGTTTGAGGCCAGGCTAGTCCACAGAGCCAGCTCTGGGCCAGTCAAGGATACATAGTGAGACACTGTCTCAAAAGAGCGATAATAACAGTAAAAAGGGGGGGGGGAGTCCCAAATTATTCATAATAAAGGAGTAAAACTAGCATCTTTCAATTTTACCTTTGGGTCCTATGTGGCATTCACCATTGTGGCCTGATGGTCACATGCTTCTTCCAGGAATAACAGCCACGGTTCTTACCCTAGCTCTGTAGGAGACTCTGTGGTGAGCGCATCACATGGGCCACCTCAGCCACTTCTTATACCACTTTACATTACAGGTGAAGAGGCATGTGTTCAGAATCTGGGTGACAGGCTCAGCTGCCATAACCAGTGGCAGAGAGGACTCCAAGCCAGGCAGTCTGCACTAAAGCCCTTCCTCCCATGCCCTTCTCCTCATCCCAGGTCAGTAGCTGGCTAAGCTCTTGCCAGGTGGGCTCTGCTTTCTCTGAGACCAGAGAAACCTGTCTTCAGCCTGGGCCAGTACCAAGCAGGGAGATGATGCTGTTGGAAGAAGAAAGGAGGTTGCATACCTTGAGGCCTAGGGACATGTGTGGCATGCAGACACTATCATCTCCAAGGGCCAACACAGGAACATCCTGGTTCTTTGCAACGGCTTTCCCAAGAGCACCGGCATGTGACCTGCTCTTGAGGTTACCACTGTAAAACTTTAAGACAATTCTGAGCCCTCTCAGTCTCAGCAGTAATGCTCCCCCTCTCCCCTGGGAACCAAGGACCTAACAGCTACATGCACGTACTGAGATGTTGGGAACTTTCCATCTCCCTGAATAGGAGCAAGATAACCCTTAGGTGTTGACTCAGTTACTGATGTTTTGACTCAGGCCCTGGGAAAGGGGCAAAGTGACCCTCAGATGTTTCCCCCTTACCTCATCTGATCTGGCAACCACTCTCCAGCCCTTTTGGTAATAGCCCTTTTGAATAAGCCAATCATAATAGTTAAAGAACAACCCCCAGACACACCTTCCTTCTGTGGATTTTCCCTTTAAAAGTAGCCTTACCAACTAATTTGGGGTCTTCCTAGCCTCCCGAATGCTGGAAGACCCTGTCATGACAGAATTAATAAAGTCCTCATGCTTTTACATCAGCTGTGGTGTGAGAGGTGGTCTCTGGGGGCGTCTCCTTCTCGGTGGTTGGACTCTAGGGTCCAACACCACAGACTGTTACTGAGTTAGGAGAATGTTCTGGTCTGCCATAAAAATAACTCCATATTGCTAGCTTGTAGTGTCTGTATTCCTTGCCTCTTATTGTGAACACACACACACACACTTTCTTTAAAAATCAACTTGGTACTAGGCACCCTTTTCTGAACTGGATAAATCAGATGATCAATAAAGAGATCCAATCAGTAATTCAGTGACTATTAAAAAAATCACCTAAATATTCAACCTCTAAAATCATATATAATGGTATGTTTCATAAAGACTTTTGAGGGACAGAGTCCCAAGGGGACCACCACACATACATGGATACGTATAAACTATGTTCTGCTGTTCTGTGGCCATGTTACCCATGTCTCACTCCTGAGAGCCTCTTCAAGAGGCCGTTTGTACTTACATTCATCTGTCTTGTGGCTGCAAGGCTTGCTGTTGCTTTCCTGTTGGCTTAGCGGCTGCACCTGAATCTACTGATAGTTTAACTAACGCGTGAGCCCCATGGCCCCACGCTCAGCATTCCCGCTGCTCACACTGAGGCCTGGTGGGATTTCCGCTCCCACGGGCCAAGAACACCGGCTTGGCTGTGGCCACCAAATAAAGGTTTTAACTAAGTCCCTATTGTTCAAATAAATATTCATTGTACAAATAAAGACTTGGGAGCCCGCTGTTGGGGTGAAAACCTGCTAGATCAGGGAGGCCAAGAAACAACCAGCTGGCCTTCTGCTTTGGCTGAAGACACAGCAAGAGAGCATCTCTCCACTTGTCCCAAACCAAAAAGACCACAAATCTCAAAGGCCCTCCCTACTCCTTCCTGTGCGTCTCTCTATCCGAATTCCCAGCTCCTCTGTCCTCTCTATGGCCAATTCCTGTCAATTAGTTGCTGGCTATGCCCTTGATCCAAGGTTAATTTTATTAACACAATCTCAGAGTTTCACAATGCGATCAAATAGTCTGCAACGGCTTGCAAATTAACTGGGGAAGATTGCTGAGGCTGCTAACCATGTCTGCCATGCTGTTTCATATGAGTTGGTCTGGACCGACCTCATCCTTATCTCCAGAGGTACCTAGAGCTCTGAAATGCTTAGCTAAGAATATCCAGTGCTCTTTAACCTGGGATCGGGAGTAGTTTGGAAAGGGAGGTGCCAGCTGGCCTGTAATGTTTCTAACAATTAGGTTTAGAAGATGCATCTGATTTTGGCGGCACCCAGGGTCTTTTACAGTGGGGGCTGGCCACCTAGTTATAAACTCAGAACCCTGCTCTTTATTAGAGTCCACCACCACAAGTAGACCCCAAGAGAGATCTGTTGGCTCTTCTGCCATGTGAAGATGAAGCCAAGCAGCCAGAGATGAGTCAGAAAGCAGCTCCCATCATCAGACATCAAATCTACCTCTGTATTAATTTGGCCTTCTCTGCCTCCAGAACTGCAGAATGAAATTTTGATGTTGTTCAACCATCCAATCTGTGATAGTCAATGTGTCTGACTCCTCACTACAATGTTCCTTGTGCAACTGCTCTACTTAATATGTTTAGAATTTGTTCTAATTTATTTAAAGGTTTATTTAATAGTGTGTGTATGCTTGCATGTGTTTTCACATGTGCATGTGCTGGGGCACAAATGTAGGGGTCAGAGGACAATGCAGGAGTTGGTTCTCTCCTCCCACCATGTGGATCCTTTTTTCTTTTTTTCTTTCCTTTTAAAGATTTATCTATCTATTTCTTTCTTTCTTTCTTTCTTTCTTTCTTTCTTTCTTTCTTTCTTTCTTTCTTTCTTTCTTTCTTTCTTTCTTTCTTTCTTTCTTTCTTTAGTATATAGTGTTCTTCTTGCATTATGCCTGCCCTCCAGAAGAGGGCGCCAGATCTCATTACAGATGGTTGTGAGCCACCACGTGGTTGCTGGGAACTGAACCCAGGACCTCTGGGAGAGCAGCCAGTGCTCTTAACCACCCCCACCCACCATGTGCATTCTAGGGATAAAAGTCAGGCCATCAGTGTTGGTGGCAAGTATCCTTGTCCTCACAGGACCTGGTTTCCTTCTGAGACAGGGTCTCACAGTGTAGCTCAGGGTGGCCTGGAACTCACTGTGGAACCCGCAAAAGACTTGGACTTGTATCCATCCTCCTGCCTCAGCGTCTCAAATGTTGGGATTATAGGCCCAAAGCACCATGCTCAGCTTTTGATGTATTTAAAACTTACCCTTCTCATGAAAAAGATATATAACTTTCCCTGAGTCTGTCCCCTTTGTCTCAGACAGCTGGGCATGCTGGAGAAGATAGGGGCCTAGAACAGACATGGACTCTCTGTACTAGACTCTGTTTGTGTGGTGGTTTGAAAAAAAAAATGGCCTCTAAAGGGAGTGGCACTATTAGGAGATACGGCCTTGTTGGAGGAAGTGTTTGCCTATGGAGGTGGGCCTTGAGGTCTCATGTATGCTCAATATACTCAGGCCACTTCCTGTTTCCTGTGAGTCAAAATGTAAGAACGCTTAGCTCCTTCTCTAGCACCATGTCTCCTTGCATGCTGCCTTGCTTCCTGCCATGATGAAAAGATAAACCACGCCAATTAAATGTTTTCCCTTTATAAAAGCTGATGTGGTCATGGTGTCTCTTCACAGCATCTCTTCACACAGTCTCTTCCTAAGGCAGTTTGCTTGCTATCACAGGTGGCTAGCCAGTACTCCTCAGGTAAACACAGTCCTTATCTTGAGCTTGTTTCAGAAGACTTTAGAACGCTTGTTGAGACAGACAACTGGGACTCAATTCTCAAAGTTTTTCAAGTCTGTAGGTCTGCAGTAAACTCAGAATTTTCCCTTCTCCGGTGATGCTGATATATCTGGGCTACAGAATACAACTTAGAGGCACCAAGCTACACTCCAGATCATTCAATGGAAATCCATGGGTGACTCCATGTCACTCCGAAATACTGATAATTAACCCATGTATATTACTCTACCTTCCATCACATGGTGTTACCTCTCTTCCATCGCATACCTCCTGTTTCCTTCCATGTCTCCTACTTCTGCTTGCCTAGGTTCTTCCTCCCCTTCCTCTCTCTCTGACCGGAAGTGCCAGCTCTACCTCCTGCCTAAGTACTGGCCAGTCAGCATTTTGTTACACTAATCAGAAGACACCTTGGCAAAGATACAGCTTCACAATATACAAATATTCTGCAGCATTTCCCCAAGTATTCTGCAGCATTTCCCTGTTTTTGTCTAAATAAAAAGAAAAGGCTTTAACTCTAACACAGTAGAACCATATATGATGAGAAAAATTATTGGTTAAGAATTACATTTACAATGTTCAGTCCATTTGTATTTGGCAAATTTGGAGAAAATACTCTATTATTTATTCTATATTGGTGAGTCCAAAGTCTTGTACCAATTTACTTTTTATTCTAACTTGTATTAACAACTCAAAATTATCTTTTTAGACCTCAAAAAATTTTTCTTAGCTAAACCATTTAAGCTTTTATTTCTCTCAATTTTATAAACCTTATACCTCTTTGTGAATTTTTTTTCTGAATTTGGTAACAAGGAAAGCTGTAACTATAACTGTCTCGTGTTCAACTCCATCACAGACCTGAGTGGGATATAATATTAAAATATTGACTGAGTAAACAGGAAGTGCAGAGCAAACAACTTCCAAAACTATAGTAATGACAGAAGGAGCTGGCTGCCTGAATAGCCACCCAAGTTTCCTCTGAAACATTGGGGCATCTTCAGTCCAGAGGCCTAGAATATATGACAGACTTTCTGTGAAGCAGGATATTTGAAGGACTGTTCCTCCCTCTCTTGGAAAAGTTTGGCAGTCATTTTCTTTTGTGTCCTGCTCATCCAATTTGATAAGCATACTGTCAGCAGTCAAGGCTAGGATAGTTTCTTACCTGGTGGCTAACTTTGTCACAAAAAAAGCAAACTTCATATGGAGGTTGTTTGATGTCTACCATCCCCTTTTGAAATAAACTTGTGCTGCCAGAAGCAGTCGTGTATCACTGTCGTAAAAGGCCTTATGCTATTAAAATATACTTTTTAAATTGATTTTTTATATTTCATTTTACATTCCATCCACAGTTCTCCCCTTGCTACTCCTCTCACCCCCTGCCTCCCCTCCCCAGCCCATTCCCTATCCACTTCTCCCAATGGGTAAGGGCTCCCACTGAGAGTCAACAAAGTCTGGCACATTAAGTTGAGGCAGGACCAAGCTCCTCCCCTCTGCATTAAGGCTGAGTATGGCATCCCACCATGGGGAATGGGCTCTAAGAAACTAGCTCATGCACCAGGGATAGATCCTGTCCTACTACCAGGTGCATTACAGAAGTACAAGCTTCATCACTGTCTCCCACATATGGAGGGACTAGTTTGGTCCCATAGAGGCTCTATAGTTGTTGATCTAGAGCTCATGAGTTTCCAAGAGCTTGGTTCAGCTGTTTCTGTAGATGTCTCCATTATGATCTGGACCTCCCTTGCTCATATATTTCCTTCTTCCTCTCTTCAATTGGATTCCCAGAGTTTGGCCTGGTGCTTGGTTGTGGATCTCTGCATCTTGGTTCTATCAGTTGTTGGATGAAGGCTTTATGATGATTGTTGGGGTATTCACCAATCTGATTATAGAGGAAGGCCAGTTCAGACTCCCTCTTCACTATTGCTAGGAGTCTTAGCTGGGGTCATTGTTGTGGATTCATGGGAATTTCCCTAGTACTGGGCTTCTCCCTAAGTCCATAGTGACTCTCTCTATTACGATCTCTCTTTCATTGCTCTCCCTCTCCATCCCTCTCTCCTGCTTCAACCATTCCATTTCCTCATATTCTCATCTCTCATTTTCTCCCTTTTACTGCTCCTTTTGCCCCCAGTTTACCCAAGAGATCTCATCTAATTCCCCTTCCCAGGGTGATCCATGTGTCCCTCTTAGGGTCTTCCTTGTTATCTAACTTCTCTGAAGCTGTGGATTGTAGCATGGTTATCCTTTGCTTTACATTTAATATCCACTTATGAGTGAGTACATACTATGTTTGTCTTTCTGAGTCTGGCTTGCCTCATTAAGGATGACTTTGTCTAGTTCCATCCATCTGCCTGCAAATTTTGTGATGTCACTGATTTTTACAGCTAAGTAATACTTCATTGTGTAAATGTACCACCTTTTCTTTATCCATCCTTCAGTTGAGGAGCATCTAGTTTGTTTCCAGGTTCTGGCTATTACGAATAATGCTTCTGTGAATATTTTGAGCAAGTGTCCTTGTGGTATGATTACACATCCTTTGGGTATATTCCCAGAAGTGGTATTGCTGGGTCTTGAGGTAGATTGATTCCCAATTTTCTGAGAAACCACCATACTGATTTCCAAAGTGGCTATACAAGTTTGCACTTCTACCAGCAGTGGAGGAGTGTTTCCCTGACTCCACATCCTCTCCAATATAAGCTGTCCTTGGTACTTTTGATCTTGGCCATTCTGACAGGTGTAAGATGGTATCTCACAGTCATTTTGATTTGTGTTTTCCTGATGATTAAAGATGTTGAACAATTCCTTAAATATCTTTCAGTCATTTGAGATTCTTCTGTTGGAAATTCTGTTTAGCTCTGTACCCCATTTTTAAATTGGATTATTTTGTATTTCAATGTCTAGTTTCTTGAGTTCTTTATATATTTTGGAGATCAGCCTTCTGTCAGATGTGAGGTTGGTAAAAATCTTTCCCCATTGTATAGACTGCAGTTTTGTCTCTTTTATGTGTCCTTTGCCTTGCAGAAGCTTTTCAGTTTCAGGAAGTCCCATTTATTGATTACTATTCTCAGCATCTGTGCTACTGGTATGAAATTTAGGAAGTGGTCTCCTGTGCCAATGCATTCAATGCTCCTTCCCACTTTCTCTTCTATCAGGTTCAGTGCAGCTGGATTTATATTGAGGTCCTTGATCCATTTGAATTTGAGTTTTTAATTTTATTTTATTGATATTTATTGAGCTCTGTATTTTTCTCTGCTCCCCTCCCTGCCTCTCCCCTCCCCCCGTAAACCCTCTCCCAAGGTCCCCATGCTCCCAATTTACTCAGGAGAGCTTGTCTTTTTCTACTTTCTACTTCCCATGTAGATTAGATCTATGTAAGTCTCTTTTAGTGTCTGCGTTGCTGTCTAAGTTTTCTGGGATTGTCATTTGTAGGCTGGTTTTCTTTGCTTTATGTTTAAAAATCACCTATGAGTGAGTACATGTGATAATTGTCTTTCTGTGTCTGGGTTACCTCACTCAAAATAATGCTTTCTAGTTCCATCCATTTTCCTGCAAAATTCAAGCTGTCGTTATTTTTTTCTGCTGTGTAGTACTCCATTGTGTAAATGTACCACTTTTTTTTTTTTAAATCCATTCTTCTATCAGGGGGCATTTAGGTTGTTTCCAGTTTCTGGCTATGACAAACAAAGTTACTATGAACATAGTTGAGCACATGTCTTTGTGGCACGGTTGAGCATCCTTTGGATATATACCTAAAAGTGGTATTACTGGGTCTTGAGGAAGGTTGTTTCCTAATTTTCTGAGAAATCCCCACACTGACATCCAAAGGGGTGTACCAGCTTGCATTCCCACCAGCAATGCAGAAGTGTTCCCTTTTCCCCCACAACCTCTCCAGCATAAGTTGTCATCAGTATTTTTGATCTTGGCCATTCTTACAGGTATAAGATGGAATCTCAGAGTGGTTTTGATTTGCGTTTCTCTGATGACTAAGGATGTTGAACATTTCCTTAAGTGTCTTTCAGCCATTTTAGATTCCTTTGTTGAGAGTTCTCTGTTTAGGTTTGTACTCCATTTTTTTATTGGATTATGTAATCTTTTGTTGTTCAATTTCTTGAGTTCTTTGTATATTTTGGAGATCAGACCTCTGTTTGATGTGGGGTTAGTGAAGATCTTTTCCCATTCTGTAGGCTGTCATTTTATCTTGTTGACCGTGTCCTTTGCTTTACAGAAGCTTTTCAGTTTCAGGAGGTCCCATGTATTAATTGTTTCTCTCAGTGTCTGTGCTGCTGGGGTTCTATTTAGGAAGTGGTTCCCTGTGCCAATGCGTTCAAGTGTACTTCCCACTTTCTCTTCTATAAGGTTCAGTGTGGCTGGCTTTATGTTGAGGTCTTTGATCCATTTGGACTTGAGTTTTGTGCATGGTGATAGATAGGGGTCTATTTTCATTTTTCTACATGTTGATATCCAGTTATGCCAGCACCACTTGTTAAATATGCTTTCTTTTTTCCATTTGATATTTTTTGCTTCTTTATCAAATATCAGGTGTTCGAAGATGTGTGGTTTGATATCCGGGTCTTCTATTCGGTTCCATTGGTCCTCCTGTCTGTTCTTATGCCAGTACCAGGCTGTTTTCAGTACTGTAGCTCTGTAGTATAGTTTGAAGTCAGGGATTGTGATGCCTCCAGATGTTCTTTTGTTGCCCAGGATTGTTTTGGCTATCCTGGGTTTTTTGCTTTTCCAAATGAAGTTGAGTACCGTTCTTTCAAGGTCTCTGAAGAATTTCGTTGGGATTTTGATGGGCATTGCGTTGAATCTGTTGATCCCATATATCCTTAACAACGGAACTTTTCCAATAATAAACTATCATTTTTACAAACAATGGCACTTTTAGGTGACACTTTCCCCACCAAGCGCCCGACTCCCTGCTGCTGCCAGAAAGGTCAGCGATATCCCAACTATAACACCTAAACCAAGCTCCCTTGTTCCCACCCCTTGTCATTTCCTCTCTCCTTCCCGCCTCTCTGAACTGTTATGGTCTACCTGACATGGGCTAAACCGTGCCCACTCAACCCCAGTTCACTTGCTGAAATCCTAAATCCGGAGCCTACAATGTGCTCTACTTGGAAGTAGGTTTATTGCCAACTTAATTAGTTGAATTAAGATGAAGTTATTAGGTTAAGCACTACTCCAATGACTACCGTCCTTTTAGAAGTGGGAGATGTCAACAAAGACATACATGAGATCATCCCAAAAAGACAAAGGAGAAGCAATTCCTTCATAAGATAAAGATCACCAAAAAATGAGAGTAAGCCTACAGAAGCTAGGCAAGGAGTGTAGAACAGGCTGTCCCACACAGGCCCCAGAAGTGCGGTCTCTGCTCACACTTGATCTTGGACCCTTAGTCAAACAAACAGAACCATGGCTGTTGTGTAAATCACCCAATTTGTGGGCCTTTGTTACAGCAGCCCCAGTGAACTAATGACGCTACCCACTGAAGATTTACCCTCCCCCATCTCCTCACCCATTGCTCTGCAAGAGTAACTGGGCAGGTGGCCAGCAGGAAGGACTGTCTTAGAAGAAAAAGGACTTACTTGGGCAAATGGAGCAAAGACAGGTCAAGATGAGCCTAAGAAGAGGCAGTGTTACAAGTCCAAACAATTAAAAAAAAAAAAAAAAAAAAAAAGAAGAAGAGGCAGTGTCTGCCAGTCAAAGAAATGGCAGGGCTGGCAAACAGGGGGTGAGGGTCCCCAAAGCTGTGGGCAAGATAAACACCCACTTACTGTTTAGTTGGAAAAGGCCAAGACCACGGAGGCCGCTCAAATGTCAAAGAGGCGGGGCTGGCGGGAAGCCAGGGCTCTCCTGGACTCTGTCCCCAAGGCAGACTTTGTGGCTGGGCTTTTACCTGGGAGGTGTGTTAGGGGCTGCATGGAGACCTTAGGGTGCTCTGATGTACACCCTGAGTCCCAGCTCTTAAGGATGCTGAAGGTGTTTCTTTTTGTGACGGTTGCTCATTAAACCAGCAGGTTTCAGTGACCTGCTAAGTTAAGTTCAAACCCTGTGCTGAACCGGCAGTGCCTGGCACTCCTCAGCCAACTCAGCTCTGCCAGGAACCTGGGATCTCACTGTAGCTCTTGGAACCGCATTCTAAACTTGACCACTGCCTGGCGAAGCAGCTGGAATAAAAGCTCTTGGGGCGGTCGGAAAGAACCCAGGAGCTATGCTTGCTCTTCCACTTCAGACCTCTACTCCCTCCTCACCTCCTCCCGCCCACCCCACTTCCTCGCTCTCTAATCTCACCTCATTCTCTCCACTCCTAACCCCTCACTCTTGCCTTCTCCTTCTGCTCCCCCTTTCTCGGCCCCACCCCAAACCTTCTTCAGCTGAGAACTAACCTTAGCTGCTTCTCATTCCTCCTCTTCCCACCTCCCCATTCTGCTCCCTTCAGTTTCTCCTTTCCTTTCCCCTTATCTTTCCAGCTTCTCTCCCCACTCCCTGTTCCCCTCCCTCTCTTTCTTTCTCTCTACCACCTACCCTTCCCCGCCCCCCACCTTCCCTCTGCCTCGGCCCTCAGTGTTTGCTTTTCTCCCGGATGCGGATGAAAGGGTTGGCCTGCCCGTGCCCTGCCCTACCCAACTTCTTGGAACTGGGGGCCTGCTTAATGGCTGAGGGTTCCCGGACTCAGGCATCGGGTCAAGGGCCTCCTACCAACGTCCAGTTCCTCCGCGCCCAGTATGAAGGTCTGAGGAGACAGCAGAGGACCCAAGCCCACCTGATGGTATTCCCTAAAGGTAGGGCTGGGCAAATTCTGGAGGAAAGGGCCCTTATGTGGTTGGAACGGGTGACTTAAAGTCCTCAGTGGGCAGGACCGTGGCTGGGACAGTCTCCTGAAGAGGAAGAAAAGAGCCGCTGCTGACCCAGTCAGAACTGAACCAGGGAGGCTAGATCAGGGTGGCTCTGCACAGTCTGTCCCTTAGCCAAAGAAAGAGAGACTTCTGCCAGGTATTTGGCCAATGTCCAGTGTTCCTGGTCTCTGTGCCTATTTCTCCTAGTTCTGATCTGGCTAGACTGGTTAGGTGAGCCAGCTTGGCCCCCTGCTAGGCTAAGTGGGATGATGGAGGCTCAATCCACATGCAAAACAGAAAGGTTTTGGAGAAAAAAGATGGCTACTTCCATTGTTCTGGGAACTGGCTGGGTCAGAACTCAGGGATCGCGGAGACAAGTTCTACATTGCACAGTGATAGGTATCACACCATAGAATGGAGTGATTATGTACATAGCTTTGGAATAAAGCCTGAATTTAACGTCCCCATCTCCCTACAGACCAAATCAAACCAAAGATAAAGCATGAAGGGGAATGGAAAGATGGCTCAGTGGTTAAGAGCACATGCTGCTCTTGCAGAAGACCTGGGGTCCGTTAGTGCACCTACATGGTGGCTCACAACTATCCGCCACAACCGTCTGTTCCAGGGCATGTAAACGCCTTTTCCGCTCTCCAGAGGCACCAGGCATGTGTGTGGAGCACATGCATGCAGGCAAAACGCTTATACACATAAAATAAAATTAATCTTTAAAGGGCTTTTTATAAAGAAAGGGAAAACATAGTGTGAAACTTCTGTCTTGCTGAATATTCTCTTTAACTTGAAGATTGAAGGCAGACCCTATTATTCTAAAGTATTTGTGTGCAGGGGCTGCAGCCGAAGGTTCTACTATCTGGCTAGGGGCTATGGGCATCTCCTCTCTCCCTCCGGACCCTCCCTTCCCTCTCTTCTTGTGTGTGTGTGTATGTGTGTATGTATGTGGGGGTATGTGCACGCATCTGTGTGTGTGTGGTGTGTGTGTATGTATGTGTGTGGTGTGTTTTGTGTGTGTATGTGTGTGGGGTGTGTTTTGTGTATGTGAGTGTGTATGTATGTGTGTTTTCTCTTTCTCTTTGTCCTGTTTGGACCACCCACTGGTCCATACTTTACTGAAAGTAAAGAGGCCCTGCTATGAATATCTGCCTGTCTGTCCCTGCAGCCATCCCACTCCCAGGGCCCTCTCCTGGTAGACGAAAGAGGATTCTATGTTTTCCAGTCCCTCCCCGTCTTTCCTTATTTTCTAATTCCTACAGAGCATCTGAGTACCATGAAGGCTGGTGTGCCTGCCATGCTGAAAGCTAGTGCAATTCTAAGTGTGAACACATCACCCTCCTCCCTGGGGTCACATGTAAGGCTGCACCTGTTTGCAGAAATAGCTGCATCTGCTCTTTACTTCTTCCAATTTCTTCCTTCCTTCCTCCTTCTTCCTTCCTTTTTCCTTCCTTCCTTCCTTCCTTCCTTCCCTCCTTTCTTTTTTGGTTTTTCCTGACAGGGTTTCTCTGTGTTGCTTTGGAGCCTGTCCTGGAACTCGCTCTGTAGACCAGGCTGGCCTCAGACTCACAGAGATCCTCCTGCCTCTGCCTCCTGCGTGCTGGGATTAAAGGCGTGCTCCGCCTTCACCAGGCTGTTCTTCGATTCTTTTGGATTTATTAAACTGGGGCTCAGAGGGGCTTCTTGATGACATTGTTACCCCGGTAGTACCATCTCTTCACCATATTTTGTTAGCAATGAGGCCGAGCCCATTCAGAGAAGAAACAGACACTTCTCAGAAGTGTTCATGGACTCTCTCCTGCTTTGGGTGATAAAGTCATTATTAGAAGTGTAGGACACAGACCCCATAAGCTAAGAAAACTATTCTCTTGTGATGTGTGTGTATGAATTCAAATGGGAGTGTGCTAATCAGCTGTTCATCGCGTGAAAAAACATCAGACAGAATAAACTAAAAGGATGTCTGTTTTAATTCATGGTTTCATCCCAGGGCCACTTGGACGTGTCGTTTTAGATCTTTGCCAGCACAGTACACTATGGTAGGAACATGTGGTGGTGGGCAGTGCTCTCCTTGTGGTAGCCAGGAAACAAAAAGGAGGAGAAAATATTGGTATCCTGGTGTCCTGAAGAGCATGCCCCTGTGATCCTACTTCATTTGAGCAGGCACCTGGCAAAGCCTCCACAATCTCCTAATGACACCGTAAGCTGGGGACCGAGCTTACGTGGACTTTTGGTACATTTAAGATTGAAATCACAGCAATAAATGTGTGTGCCTGTTCCTGTGTATTTGTGTGTGTGTGTGTGTGGTGTGTGTGTATTTGTGTGCTGTGTGTGTATGTGGTGTTTTGTGTGTGTGCGTGTACGTGACTTTTTTGTGTGTATTTGTGTGTGTGGTGTGTATGCGTGTATGTGATTTTTTATGTGTATGTATTTGTGTGTGTGAGGTGTGTGTGTGTTTGTGTGGTGTTTTGTGTGTGTGTGTTGTGTGTGTGTGTATGTGTGGTGTTTTGTGTGTGTGTGTGTATGTGTGGT